>JAUZST010033176.1:0-28614 GCA_034779995.1 Parotocinclus haroldoi | reverse complement strand
TGCTGGTTGCTGGAGCTGTGTTTCAACTCGCAATGCAATTCCCAAGATGCACTGTGGGGAAATTACAAGCCAGACAATTAGCAGAGTGGCACAATGGTTACTGCAGCTGCCAAACAACTCCAAAAAACTCCTAGGTTCAGTCCTGACCTTGGACTCAATCTGTTTGGAGTTTGCTTCCCCATGTCCTTGTGGGTTTTCTCCAGCTACTCTGGTTTCATGTATTAGGGTGACTGGTTGCACAATACTTTGTGAGTGTGTCTGACTGATAACCTAGCTTTTTCAAAATAGCCATGTATGTTAATGTAACGTTAAATAAATTAATAAATGAATTAAATAAATACACGTTGATGGAGGGGTCAGTACAGTGATACAGCAGTTGCCTGTGTAGTCGCCTTTAAGCTCGAGCATCTCGGTTTGATCTGGGCTTCAGACTCTGGCGTTTGCATGCCCTCCCCATGTCCGCATGGGTTTACTCAGAATACTTTGGTTTCCTACCACAGCACAGTGAGATGCGTGGTATTTTAATTTGTGTTTCTAAATTTCCTTTATTGTTTGAGTGAGTATGAAGTGCCCTATGATGGATTGGCGCCCTGTCTAGAAATGTTCCTGACTTATGTCCTGTGTTACAAAACTATGCCAACTTTCCTGGAACCCTAACCATGATTAAGCGGATTCTAATATGAATTAATGAATTTGTTCATTTTAAACCATGAGAGGGTACCAAATTAAAATGTAACGATTCTTGTGTGTAAATCATAGACAATGCATACAGTTTAAACAGCCGTCATCGCGTCGTTTTTTCATGTACAGTAGAGCTGGCATATCTGGCAACCAGAAGCAGATTAAAGCATAGTGTAAAAACGGCCAGTCGGTTGCCAAATAATGTAGCTACCGAAACATTATAAAAACTTTATTCGACGCTTTATTCTACATCATACGCAAGTGGTTGCTTAGCCTCTTTTCATGATTTTGCTTATATATTGTGTGAATATTTCACAAAGTCAGAAAGTTGGTAGAAGTAATGTTAGAGAAGATTAACAGTTTCTTCTAATCTGTTCGTTTGTGAAGACGTTAAAGTGCACGCTTGTACGGCGTTATGTTTGTTCTCTAAATGTGGCTACAGTTCCCTTAAGATTGTGTAGTATTATGAAGAAATGGCGCACAGTCAGTTAAATTGCACAACCTATAATCTGTTGGATAATACACACTGCTTCCTGGTTGAAAGGCGATAGCACCGTGTGTGTGGTGTGTATGGAGGCTAACCATGCTGGATCCGAGCACAGCGGTGTAACCGTGTGTCTAAAGAGCATCCATTCAAATGAGCAGCGGCTCAAGGATAATCACGAAAGGTAAACCTTCACGTTCATTGTTTGGTACTTTTGTTTTGGTCAAACTTTTTTAATTGTACTTTCTAAACGTTGTCTAATCTGTTGGGACAAGTGTTGTTTCATCCAGCTCAGTTGGTTTTGATCATTATGTTCTGTTAAGTATCTTATGCTAGACAGTAGTTCTTTGTACTAAAGATAACGAGGCAAACCAACATGTGTTATTGTGTTTTTCACACAGGCAGTAGGGTTGAGGTTTCTGCTCTGTAAACAAATGTAATTCTTAGACGAAACTGTAGCGTCAGTGAGGAATTCGGAAGGCCAGAACTTCGCTCTTAGTAAAGCTTTCATTTGAACTTACCTTTGCACACTAGAGAGCTCTTCTAAGAGCAGCAAATACTGCCAGGCTTAAATAAAGGGGTCCACATGAAACAAGTCACTCAGTCATTAATAATAAACTACAAAATTTATAATAATTGCAAATGGCCATAAAACACACTAACATTGTTGACAGAACCCATGTAAAATAGGCATTGCAGTAGTATTCAATACAATTATTAAAATAACACCTTAGTGGCTTAGTGGACCTGCAGTACATACTGAGTGCCCCTGAGGATGCCACACCCACTCCATGTTAGTTAAGGATACTTACTTTAGGATACTTGAGTATTGCTAGTATTGATTGCTAGACATTAGACCACAGATGGCAAACATTTCTTGACTGCCTTGTCAAGTCAAATTCACTTATATGAGGGCCCACAGCCCTAACTAAGCAAACTTAGGGTGACAGTGGTAAAGAAACACTCCCCAACTGTTTAAAGAAGAAACCTTGGAGGGACCAAAATAACTCAAGTCTCAAAAAGGACCAAACATTCTTGAATAAAGGAATGAATAAAAATAGAAGACAACAGTAAAACCCCAAATCAGTTTGGACTGCGTGGACAATGAAACAGTGTATGTTATGATATGTGGTTAGGACCCAAGTATGCAGTAATGAAGGAACTCCATGACGTATAATAAGAATGGGGAAATAACTAAAGAGGCAGAGTAAAAGGCTCTCCAAATTACAAAAACAAAAAAGGGGAAAATTCACACAGATGTGATGCGTCCTGAATGGGACGTTACCAACTGGCTAAAAATATTTGCGAGTGCTCTAGACAAAGTAACGCAGCAAACAGAAGCCCAAGCATACCTTGTTTGTGTGACAATCTGGCACTGAACAACACTGGGGGTCCTACTAATATAGTAGAGAGCCCAGGTGTTTGATATCATGTTGTTAATTAAACACGGAATAGAATATAATATTACTTTGACTTAATTGAATTGCAGACACTACAAACCTGATATATTTCATGTTTTGTCTGTTCAACTCCATTTTGTTTGTTAATAAACATCCGTTCCTGCATTTCAGGCCTGTTACACATTCCAAAAAATAATTGTGATGGTAGAGCATCTTATCATTTTGTAATGTTTGCATTTCTTTTTTCCACACCTAAAAGACATTTTATCACAGAGGATTCCAAGTGATTTAGTATTTCAGGTGTTATTTTGTCCCATTCTTTCTGCAAACATCTTAAGATGTGCAACAGTACAGGTTCATCATCACATTTATAGTTTATTTCTTATTATTTATATTAGAGACAGGTCATTCAGCCTAGTCGAGTTCCCATCCCCTCTTCTTCCACAGCCATGTATTTGTAATGTGTGCAACATGTGGTTTTGTATTGTCTCATTGAAAATGCACGGACGTCCATGGAAAAGATGACGTCTTGAAGGCAGCTTATGTTGCTCTAAAATCGTAATCTACTTTTTTGCATTAATGCTACCATCACAGAAGTGGAAATGACCTTTACCAAGGTCACTGACACAGCGCCATACCATGACAGACTCTGACCTTTGGACTTGCTTCCAATAACAGTCTGCTTTGCTATCATTTTTTGTCGGAGCACAGTGTCCTTTTTTCCAATCAAAGATCTGAAATGCTGGTTCATCTCACCACAATACATGTGTCCACTGTGTGATGGTCCATCCTAGATACTTCAGGACCCAGAGAAGCCGATGCTGCTTTTGGACATGGTTAATATGCGGCTTCTTTTTTGCACAGTAAAGTTTAATTGGCATTTGTGAATGTTGCCAAAGCAATTCTTTGCCTATGTGGTTCTATCAGGCATTATTGCATAGCAGCTCTAGATGCAGTGCCGTCTGTGAAATTTATGATCCTGTGTGTTCAGATTAAGTTTTTACCCTTGTCTTTTACACTCTGAAATTCCTTTAGATTCCTTGAATTGTTTAATGATAGAATGCACTGTAGAGGGAGAAGCATGTCAAACCCCTTTCCAGTATTTATTTGATACACATTGTTTTTAAACATTTTTATAACATTCTCACAAATTTGTTGGCAAACTGGAGATCCTCTGGCCATTTTGCTTCTCAGAGCCTTATCTTGATTATCTTTTTGTACCACATTATGATTATAATCATCACCACCCACCAGTTTGAATTCCTTTAATATTTTTTATACATTAAAATATCTTAATATACTAAACTATGCTGTCCCAACCTTTTTTGGAATTTGTTGCAGGCCTTAAATGCAGGATGTTTATTAACAAATGAAATTCAGTTGACCAGACAACATAAAATATCTCGGGTTCATACAGTCTACAATTAAATAAAAGTCAAAGGAAATGTAAGAAACAGTGTGAGTTTTTTAGAACAGTTCATTTTCTATTCTGTCCCAACTTCTGATGTGACAATTTACAACAAACAGAGTTACTATTCTTGTAAAAAAATGTTGGTCACAAAATCCATTACAAGTGAAAATTAATGCTCATTTTTAAAATTACTTGGGACTGTAACTTAAATTGTGATTTTTTTTTTTTGGTTTTTTTTTGGACCACAAAAAATTATGTTTTTTATCAAAATGCATGATTTATGCTGTTTATTACTGATTTATCTAACTTACATTTAAGTAATGAGATGCATGCCATGAACTTATGTCATTTCTGTTGGCACAGGAGATGCTTTAAGGATTCAGCATAGCTTTTAAGTGACGAGAAGGAAGATGGCAGAGGGGAACACTTCTCCAGAAGACGAGCGTTCTTCCAAAATAATTCGGGTGGTGTTTCTGGCTCTTCTGATAGATCTGTTGGGGTTCACCTTAATCCTCCCCCTTCTCCCCTCAATCCTAGAGCACTACAGCAAAACAGAGGTGAGACCACATTATTTCAAAACAATAATTTCTAAGAAAGGTGTTTACTACTAAACTAAATACAATTGATGCATTCTGTAGAAAAGTTTCTATTGCAGGGCACACAGAAACACACACAATCAGTTACACAGAACACTTTAGAGATGTCAACTGACCTTGCTGTCTAATAGTTCATATGTTCTATGGAATTATTCAGTTTTACTGCCAACACTACTGTAAACTAAGAACTTCCATTAATGTCTGTGTAATGAATTTTAAAAAGGTTAAGCAAGTACTTTACACTTTTATCTTCAGATACAATAAGAATTGCCTTCACTTAATGAATGTTATTATTTTTTATTATATTATTGTAATGTGTGTGTGTGTGTATATGTATGTATATATATATATATATATATGTGCGTGTGCGTGTGTGTGTGTGTGTATGCACAAATGTATGTAGTGTAACATTAAATAAAGGGCTGGTTGCCTTCTTGGGTTTCTAACACTTAAAGCTGAATGTAATGAACTTTGTATTATAATTATACTGGTTAAGTTGACAGTTAATTTTTAATTGTTAATTCTATGATTTAATATTTACTGTTTCCCATTAAGATCTGCCATTTCCTTCACTTATCAATAATCAGAGCCCTTGTTTTTTAATTATAGTTTATTTGAGTCTATATTTTATTGATATAGGATGGTGTATACCAGTCACTTCAGAACATTGTGGACTGGTTCCGAGAGACTGTGGGAATTCCCATGGAAAGAAAATACAACTCTGTACTTTTTGGAGGTAGTATATCAATGATCTTTTGTATTTATTACTATAGCCGTTTGTGTCCAACAGTGAAACATTTCTCTGTTTTGTACTTTTTTAGGTCTGATTGGCTCACTCTACTCTCTACTACAGTTCATATTCTCTCCTGTGATTGGTGCTGCGTCAGACCAGCATGGAAGAAGACCAATGCTGCTTTTAACTACTGTAAAATTAAAATGAATGCATTTTTGGTCATTGAGCTGATATGTAGAAGCTAAGCCATAAGAATGGTTATAACATAATTATAACAGAACAGGTAACCAGAACCCTCACCATATTTGTTTCTCTGGTTTTTTTTTCAGTTGGGACTGATATTCTCCTACATTCTGTGGGTGGTCTCACACAGTTTTGTTGTTTTTCTACTCTCTCGTGTTGTGGGAGGAATATGTAAGGGCAATGTCAGCCTCTGTACTGCTATTGTGGCTGACTTGCCCTGCCCTAAAGCAAGAAACAAAGGAATGGTGAGTCTATAGTACAGACAAAATATTCTCAATGTGTCACAAAAGTGCAAAACATTCATATGTGATTCCCATTTCACAGAGGTTCACATGCATGGTAATGCATCTTCTTATTTCCTATAGAAAGCTTGCATGATTAATATTTCACAAGCTGTAGCCATTTATTCATTCACTTATTTACACTGCTCATGAAAATTAGGGGATAATTCATTAGTGAAATATTGCTGTAATCTCATTCATTTTTCCTGCTTAATTCTGGGCTGTATCCCTAATGGTGTACTTAAATAGTACATTCTAGATTTGCTCCACTTCTGCTTAATCATGTGCGAGTGTGCAGTATGTACCGAACCTCTGACGCACCACACCCATTGTCGGATCAATGGCATGTGATGCATGGCATTACACCACTGGTTAAAAATTTCGGGTTGTACATAACATAATTTAGACATACATAATATTTTTAATTCTTAATTTTCTGGTTATATCGTAATTACACTTAAACAGTCGCCTCTCTGCTATTGACCATATTATCTTCCCCAGCTTTGTACGTCTTTACTGCTATAGTTAAATCATTCTATTCGGACATGCTATATATTCTTGCATACAATGGAAATATGTGGAACTGGAGACACAGTGTGCAAGGCAAGAACTACCCTAAACAGAGCACCAATCAATTGTAAGGCCCATATACTCACAAACAAAGTGCCCTTTAGTTTTATTTTTATTTTTTTTACTTTATGTTAGGAACACCTAACATAACCAAATTTTAAGGACCCTAGACTACCCAGAAAAACCCACACAGACACAGGATGTGCAAACTCCATATAGACCTGGGTTAACTTGCAATATGGAAATGTTAGATTCAGTATGGAGGCCTTCATGGAAAATACCTTTAAACTTGTATTTATACTGTGCTTTATTTTCTGTGAAATAATGAAGTGTAAAATGTAAATATACTTTATTTACACCTGAAACATCCCCAATGAATTAAATGGACTACATCAATGCTGTAACTAACCAGATTGTTTGTGTTGTTTTTATAACAGGCGATGATTGGTGTTGCCTTCTCCTTGGGCTTTACCTTTGGCCCAATAATGGGAGCCTACTTTGCCCTGCAACCAGTGGATTCTGAATTTTTTTACCAGCGCCCTGCTATACTGGCAGTCATCTTTTCTATAGCAGACCTGCTCTTCATCTTTCTCGTGCTTCCTGAGACTTTGTACAAGGGCACAAAGCCAAGAGAGCCTACAGTATGGTTGTAATTGTGTTTTGGCAAATCGGTTGCAGTTTTGGTGGACATATTTCATAAATGTGAGTCGTATTTGTTTTTTTTTTAAACAAAGGACTCCTCAGACCGCAACAGTTTTCAAGATATAGGAGATCTTATAAATCCAGTGGCCCTATTCAACTTCAGTGCTGTCACAAGAACGAAGGACCCACCACCCAAACAACGTAAGCGCATGTACATTTAATATCACATATTTTAATGGGGTTTTTTTCCCACAAAATATAAAATAAAAAAATTCTTAAACCATTTTATGTATATTTTCATTTATTGAATTATCTGGCTTTTATTTTCAGTCCACCAGAAATTAATATCCAGTTTATTTTCTGTCCTGTGTTAGAGATGCAAAACCTTAAAATGCTTGGTTTGGTGTACTTCACATACCTCTTCCTTTTCTCTGGATTGGAGTTTACTCTGAGCTTCTTGACTCATCAGCGCTTCCAGTTCTCCAGGTAAGACTTACTGTGATAGAATGTGCTTAGTGACACTCGTCTCAAAACAATCTTTGATCAATTGAAGTTGTATTAAAGCTGAAATAAGTTATCCACAGCAAATTAATTCTGAGTAACTGTTTCCCATTTTCTATCTGTCCCAGAGGTTTGAGCTTTAGATACTTCCCTTGGAAAAAATGTGGAATCACCACACTGAGAGAATGTTCATTCATGTTTTTTAGTTCATTGCAATTAAACAAAATTACAGAAAAAAAACTCCAAACATTTTTTAATAGAACATTCTGGCATCCTTTCATGGCATCCATCCATTCTGGCAAGGTTTAAGCAAAAAGAAGCCTCACTACAAAGGCAGAGCAAAACGCTCCCCAGAGTACAGAAATAAAATGCCAATGCACAGCTGGGTCATGTCCCAAACGGGGATAACATCTATAGCTGGCGTACGAGCGATTCGGACACTGTTGGCGCCAAAACATCAGGGGGGCAAGTGTGAGCTTGAGGGCACGAAGCTGACCAGAGTGAAAGCTGAAGGGAAGCTAAACTTCGGAATACCCTGGTTATATCCCTGAACAGCTAATTACCTCAGGGGTTTCCCCCTTACACATCCGTCAGCCCCAAGATGTCACCGTCTGACCATAATGACTTGCGTGCTATCAATAAAGCGTTAAGCAAACGAATGAGCAAACCAGTCGTGACAGCGTTGCAACGAATGGCACTGAGGCTCATGCTTAAATAAGGGGAGCCCCAGGTGTTCGTCATCACGTCGTCAGCCTGATAACGGATATAAGCGACTCTAACGGTCGCTTGGTAACGGCGGTGGCGAGGGACTGTTCATGTGCGCGAGGTTGTCTTTCTAACACCACAGACAAACTAAATTTCCTTGGGAAAGAGAAGTCAATTAATACTGAATCTGGAATTATCAACCAACTAAAATTTAAAAGTACATCAAAGGCTGTTTCAAAGACAAACGTTCCAACCTTATGTCTTTAGCCAGTGCACATTTCTGATTCAACTCATTACTTTTAGCCAGTGTAAAAATGGGTATATTAAAAAACTATGGCTTGGCTTGACTCTGTATGGCCAGACCTTAAATCTCTAAATTAGAAAATGTGTTTCTTACATGTACTTTGACTTTTAATTTTTAGATTTTTTAAAAGCCCTTTCTACTTTGCAATATTTCCAGTCTTTTTCACAACACTTAAGAGAGATTTTTTGGCACAGAGGATACAAAGTGTTTTAGTGTTTCAGGTGCTATTTTATTATTCTTTTAGTTGTCCTGCAGCAAGTCAAAGTACAATTAAGAAACATTGTCACAGTTATTAATTTGCACTTTGTATAATTTAAAAAAACATTCAATTTACATACTGTATAAATAAAAATGTTTGCTGTCATATCTGATTTGTTTATTTGCTGTGAAATATTTTTTTTAATTTATGAGCCACCTTTAAAATCTTTCAAGTTCATAAGGGCACTGAATGTTGTTTTTCCTCTAAATCTGCATCACAATTTGTGATATAAGACCTTTTAGTGTAATTACATTTATAAAGGTAAATATTTTATTAATGGGCCTGTTTCAGCCTTGCAGTTAAGGCACTGGATTCCGAACTGGACGGTCCAGGGTTCAAATCCTGCCACTCTTGGGTCCTTGAGCAAGGCCCTTAATAGTATCAGTTGTAAGTTGCTCTGGATAAGGGCATCTGCATTACATTTACAGCTCAATTCTTTCTCCCAGCATGCAACAGGGCAAGATGTTCTTCTTCATTGGAATCACAATGGCAACATTTCAGGGTGGATATGCTCGCAGGATCAAACCAGGTCACCAGATCCGGACAGTCTGCATGGTATGTTCTTCAGTGCTACAGTATATATAGGTCACTGAAAAAAAAAATGAAGCACCCAGATCCCAAACTCGTGTGTAATTCTGTTTGACAAATACAGTATAGAAATTATTACAGGTGTGGACTGAGTCTTGGAGACACTGGATCTTGCCACAAGTGTGCATACAATTGCTTCCCCCTATAAATAGGCTATTAAATGCCACTTTTTAGTAGTGTATTTTTGTAGATCCACAAAATAATGAATTCTAAATAATTTGTAATAATGTAAAGTATTAATCACAAAATAATGTTACAAAGCAATCATAATATGAAGAACAGATTAAAATGCAGGATTTACATAAACATTGACTCCTGTCATTTTAGGCATTAGTGGTACTAGTTCCTGCCTTCCTCCTTATTGGAATAGCATGGAACCTGACAATGCTGTATTTGGGCTTGTTCTTGTATTCCTTTGGTAAGTCTAAACTATTTATGAATATTCTCTATTTTGAGAACATCATTAAAACTTGATTGTTATAATGAAACCTCCTTTTTGATTTCTTTTATCTTTAGCGGCTGCCATTGTAGTGCCATGTCTTTCAGCACTAGTATCTGGACATGGTGAGCATGTACCCTCCCTACAGTTCAAATATGTTCCTATAGATTAATTCACCCTAATTATTTATTCTGTGCCGCTGTAATTTACTTAGGTTCTGCCAGTCAGAAGGGCACAGTGATGGGCATCCTCCGTTGTCTTGGAGCACTGGCCAGAGCACTGGGTCCAATCGTGGCTTCAACAGGTGACTAATTGCTTGATAATGTCTTTGAAGGATGCTGTACATAAAGATTTGGGAGCAGACTTTATATTTATAGTGTCTTTATATTTCTGTTTACAGTGTATTGGCTGGCTGGAGCTGAGATTTGCTTTACAGTCAGCTCTGTCTTCTTTACAGTCCCTTTGCTCTTACTGAGCCGAGTAGAGAAACACAAAGAGGACTAAGAACATTCATTCTGCTTTTAATGACAAAAACTTTTTAAAACTCTATGCACACTATATATTTTTTACTCCTTACATATTACACTCATACTGGTTTCATGTTTTATACTGCCTTACATAGTGCTTCATGATTTGAATGACTATAGTATGATAATTACATGCCGTGGTTTATAACACTTAACTGAAGATGCAATAAAACTTTGATATATTTGCATATTAAAATGAGTATAAATGGTAATAATAGTTTTTGATACTTTTATTACATGTACAAAACCAATGTTCTCAATATTGTTAGCCGAAGTCTACTTTACTAATAGTCTCTACTTAATAGTGGTGTGGCACTATCTAACTAAGGGCATGGAACAAAATTAGGCTGGAAATCAGGTTGGAACTGGAATCCTCTTCTACTACTTCATGACAACATCACATAGCTGGTGGACGTTAGAAATGTCACAGAGCTCCTTCACAGATGCTCAATATACAGTGGGTACGGAAAGTATTCAGACCCCTTTAAATTTTTCACTCTTTGTTTCATTGCATCCATTTGCTAAAATCAAAAAAGGAAATTTTATTTCTCTTTAATGTACACTCAGCATCCCATCTTGACAGAAAAAAACAGAGGTAGAATTTTTTGCAAATTTATTTAAAAAGAAAAACTGATATATCACATGGTCATAAATATTCAGAGCCATTGCTGTGACACTCATATTTAACTCACAAGCTCCATTTCTTCTTATCCTTCTTGAGATTGTTCTACTCCTTCATTGGAGTCCAGCTGTGTTTAACTGAACTGATTGGACTTCATTAGGAAAGGCACACACCTGTCTATATAAGATCTCACAGCTCACAGGACAGGACGACTGGTTGCTATTGAAGGAAAGATGAATGCGGCCAAGAATAAACATATCCTGGAAGAAAACCTCTTCCAGAGTGCTCAGGACCTCAGATTGGGTCAAAGGTTCACCTTCCAACAAGACCCTAAGCACACAGCTAAAATAACAAAGGAGTGGCTTCTGAACAACTCTGTGACCATTCTTGACTGGCCCAGCCACAGCCCTGACCTAAACCCAATTGAGAATCTCTGGAGAGACCTGAAAATGGGTTCACCATCCAACCTGATGGAACTGGAGAGGATCTGCAAGGAACCTGAGAACACTAACGAGTCACATTTTTAGTTACAAAAATGAGAGTGGTGTACTTACTTTTGTGAGATACTGTGTCTATGATATTTAAGGTGCTAATATTAGCCTTTACATTTTTTTACTGTTCCATTCTGCTAATGGGCGGAGCGTCAACTGCATTTGTTTGTAAGAAACCACAGTGTAAAGTAGGCTGTTCAATAATCACAATTAATCTTAAACGGTTTTAAAATAATTCTATACAGGTGACCATACATATTATACAGTATATTGATTATAGCCCTTATAGATAAAACACACAAACATTAATTTATATTTTACTGTCTACCTTAAATATTGTGACAAAGGTGCAGACAAATTTACTTGAAATAATTTCTTTCAGTTTGTGTGGCACAGCAGGTCTAATGCAGGATACTTCATACTGTTACACACCTTAAGTCACTTAAAATGTTTTTACAGGAAGAATGGAACAAAAGAATGCTTGGTATCAATATCAATGCCAAATCATATTGTGAGAAAGAATAGCAACATTACAAAGTGGTAAATGCTTTACTGTCCCAACTTTTTATGACTGTATTACAGACCTAAAATACAGGAATGGATGTAAAGGTACGCACCATTTAAAGTCTGCTTTACATTCTGAGTCCACTTTACAAACTAAATGATTGCTGAACTGACATTATCGTAGTCACAGCCTTTTATGTTACTGTAATGTACATTCAATATAAAAATGCAAATTGCAATGTGTAGTTTTAGTAAAACAATCTCACACACTGTGGAACCAACATATAAACCATGGAAAACAAGCATAAATAAAGAAATGTGACTAGCTGTGCACAACCAAGAGGGAATAAATCCAATTAGAAACCTTCAAAATAGGCCATGCAATATCACCTTCTAAACAATGTAAACTTTTAAAATGCTTTTGGATTGTTAAAGGGAACCAGAGCACCCGGAGTAAACCCACATGGAGAGACCCCACACTAAAAGGACTCATAACTCTCCACCTGGGACAGAACCCAGGACCTTCTTGCAGTGAGACCTTCACTCTATCTAATACTTATTTTCCATCATAATTTACAAATAAATTCTTTTAAAATGTGATTTCCTGAATTTTGTAAGTAGGAAAACTTGCACAATCAGTGGCTGACTAAATACATTTTGCCCCACTACATAAAGTCACTCACTGAAAATAAGCAGCTGAACATCCCGAGTGAAAAGTATTTATTAAACAAAGGGACGAATTGAAACAAAACTGCAATAGAGATATACAGAGTATATTATTATAGTATATAGTATATTATTTTTTCAGTTTGTAAAATCGTGTATGCATTCGAACATGTGACAAGATTGTAGGACGGCACTACGTACACAAACTCACCCTGAAGAGGAAGGAACAACCCTACGTGGATCAGCAATCACGTGATGACGATGTCACGCGACCGCACTGTTTACCGTCTAAAAATGGCTGCGCACTTGCATTATGGCAGAGTCAATTTAAACATCTTGAGAGAAGCGGCGAGGAAAGAACTTCGGGAATTTCTGGACAAATGCGCTGGAAGCAAGGTAACCCCTGACTTACGTTGTTGGAAGCGGTAGTTATGGCTGTCATGCTCACAATTTAATTACATTGACTATCAACGTAGGCCACCAGTAATGGCGATCCAGCTAGGATGTATTTATTTGTACAATATTTCACTTCTTTTATAATACTTGTACAGTATTTAATTTAATCTGCTCCAGGGGCATGTATAGAATCTGTTTATTTGGCTTTTAATTGCTAGGTACACCTTGCTAGAGCCGAGTTTCACCACCTTTTCGTCTCCAGAAGTACTTTGATTTTCCGTAGCATGCCACAGATTCATTAAGGTGCTGCAAACAGCTATCAGAGATTTTGCTTCATGTTGCTGCAAATTTGTCAGCTGCATATCCATAATTCCAGTCTTCCGTTCCGCCCCATATCTGAGGGGATCTAGGATCGAATTGAGATCTGGTGACTGTGGAGGTCATTTGAGTACATGTTCATGAAACCGAATAGAACTGCTGATACAAAGCTTTTTTTTATTATCTCACTCAGTTTGGTGCTGCTGTAGCCCATCTGCTTCAGTGTTTGTGTTGTACATCCAGAGATGCTCATCTGCATATATTGGTTGTACCAAGTGGCTATTTGACTTGCCTTTCTACCAGCTCTAACCAGTCTGGCCGTTCTCCTCTGACCTCCTCTGATGGTATTTTTAGCCGGAGAACTGCCACTCACAGGATATTTTCTCTTTTTCAAATCATTCTCTGCAAACATAAAAGATGGCTGTGTATAAAAATCCCAGTAGATCAGCAGTTTCTGAAATACACAGACCAGTCCATCTAGCTCCAACAACCATGCCATATAATAAACAATAACAGTTTTAAATTTTCTAAACTTCTTTAAATGTTGATGTCATACTAATCAGTTTTTTTCACACTTTATCTGCATTTTCTGGAATCTGTGTGTTTCTGCCTGATTAATTATTCCTGCCTTCTCTGCTGAAGCTTTATTCCCTGACTTGCAGCCATGAAACACCTCTGGTTCCTTTACCTGTATTTAACTGATCCTATTAGAACTTAGGAATTTACATGAGTTTTAGAAAGAACTTTGTTTTAATATATTGTATATTTTAAAACAAGCGTTTAATTTACGGTATTATTTGTCTCTGTAGGCCATTGTGTGGGACGAGTATCTTACTGGACCATTTGGATTAATAGCTCAGTATTCCCTGCTGAAGGTAATATGGCTGTTAATTTAAGACTTAAATTTTAAAGTCTGTTAAACATTTATATGTCCTTTAAAAGTCCATATCATTACATGTATCTTATTAAATTAAACTTAAGTTTTAGTTGCTTTAACTAAACAATTTTATTAAACATATATAAACTAACTACATTGCTCACAAATTGTAGGGGGAACTGTATTAGGAGACATTTTGTTTTGAGATCATTTTTGCCATCCTGTAGGTTAACATGATGACTTTAACTCTGTCATTTCAAGTGCAAGTTCATTTAAGATCTCTGTATTAGGAACATGAAGTGGAGAAGATGTTTACACTTAAAGCTGGGCGAGTACCACCAGCTGATGTCAAAAACATTGTCTTCTTTGTTCGACCAAGGCTGGAGTTAATGGACATCATTGCAGAGAATGTAATGAGGTTAGTAATGATCCCTCCCTGCAGTTCCTGTACTTTCATATTGTTTATATTAAATATGCCTTGTGGCATAACATGTACATAACGAACTATATATAACCAAATGCAGAGTTAGTTTATGCTAGAACAGGGGTGCAAACCTTGGGCCCCATGTGACTGAAATCTGTTTGGCATTCTACTTGCTTTTTGGTTACTCACTGTTTATCCCATATTTCTTTGTGAGCAATATGTATGAATACAGTTTAAGTCCCGTGCGTGTGCGTGTGCTGCGTGTGCTGCGTGTGCTGCGTGTGCTGCGTGTGCTGCGTGTGCTGCGTGTGCTGCGTGTGCGTGTGCTGCGTGTGCGTGTGCTGCGTGTGCGTGTGCTGCGTGTGCGTGTGTGTGCTGCGTGCGTGTTAAACAGCGAGGACAAGATGCAGCCACAGCGGGAGTTCCACATACTGTTTGTGCCTCGGCGGAGTCTGCTATGTGAACAACGGCTAAAAGATCAGGGTGTTCTAAACTCCTTCACCAACATAGATGAATACATTCTGGACCTCATTCCTTATGATGGAGATCTGCTATCCATGGAGTCTGATAGTGCATTCAGGGTAATATATGAAACCTTTTTTCACTGCGCTGACACACAGCCCTTTCAAATGCCTTATAATAAATGTATTGATTATGCAAAACACTCATTTTCAGCATCTCCTACTTTTTATGGAGGTTTTGACTTTGGGGCTCAAATGTGCCTGAGTGCAGTACAAATCAGTACATCCCGAGCGAGCGGTACATTTATGAAATCATTTTGTAGTCTGCAATTGAGAGGCTCCAAACTGTGCCCCACACAGGTGTAGAATATCCATAATGCTTCATGGCAAATCCGATGATGAGCCTGATATTCAGGTCTAATTGCATCCACCTCATTGTTTTTATGTTCCTTTTATTAGTTCCCCTTACCTCGATGTAACGAGAATTCTATACAGTATAACTCGTTATCACATCAACCTCGCCTTTTGCCACTTGTGTTGGCAGGATAAATTTCCCTCCATGAATTTGACCTAAAATAAATCCAGCAACCTCAAGTGAGCACACTTAACTCTAGTCTGCCATGTTGCAAAGACAAAAACATTATGTCTTGCCCATTTTTGGAGTTCTGCGTAAAATTATTTCAAATTTGCCTTTTTTCTGTGTTTTTTGTGTTATTCCATTACACCCACAAAGGAAACAAACACGTAACTTATAAGAAAGTAAATTGCACGTGTAATTGCAAAACATTTATGGGAGAAATCCTTAACTTTCTGTTTTTGACAATTAAAATTACAATTTTATGGAGTGGTTTAAGCCTGCATAAGCTAATTCACCAGTCATCATATCCACACTCCATATTGGTAATGCACTTATTTTAGGACAGCACACTGGTGCAGTGACTAACACTTTCGTTTTACAGCTCTGAGATCTCCAGTTCAACCCTGGGCCTCACCTGTGTGGAGTTTGCAGGTTCTCCCCAGATAAGACAATGAATAAATGAGTTATTTTAGTATTATGATACCAAATCAAGTTTTTTTATTTACCATATCAGGGATTGAAATACTACTCTACAAAGAGTAAAAGCATACATAAACGTTTTTTGTTTTTTTTTTTGTATGCAGGAATGTTATCTTGAGAATGACCAGACAAGCCTGTACCACACTGCAAAGGGTCTAATGACATTGCAGGCACTGTATGGAACGATCCCTCAGATCTTTGGCAAAGGGGAATGTGCAAGGGTGAGCAATTATTCTGTACAGTTTGGTGCGCTGTTAACTGGTTTGACATCGGCAGATTTTAGTATTATATAGTATTATATATCTTTACATAAAGCAATTACCCATGTCCAGAGCAACTTAAAACTGATACAATTACAAACAGTGGAAATTGCTTTTGATGGTCTCCATAGTATTCCTTTTATTTAATCAATTGGACCAAACTTATGAAACTGTATTCATCCTCACTTTGGATAAAAAAGATCTCCAAATCAATGAATGTTTTAAGAAAATGTATCTTTCTTTAGAATTGTTCTTCTGCCCTGAAATAACAAGAGATTACAGGAATTCCCATTCTCATTTTTATAGCATGTTGCTAACATGATGCTGCGGATGAAAAGGGAGTTTGCTGGCACTCAGAATCAGATCCTGCCTGTTTTTGACACACTTTTGTTGTTGGACCGAAATGTGGACCTTCTTACTCCACTGGCCACACAACTCACCTATGAAGGCCTTATTGATGAAATCTATGGCATCACTAATGGTGTGTGTTCATTGACATTTTGGGAATATCATACAGTGGCTATCATTGTGTTCCTGATTACTATAAAAAATACTGTTATATTTATATTCTATAAATGATGCTTGTTTTCCGTGCCATATTGCAGCTTTTTATTTTCATTATGTCTTTGACTGCATTGCTTTGCAGGCTATGTGAAGCTTCCTCCTGAGAAATTTGCCCAGAAGAAGCAAGGTGAAGGAGGTAAAGATCTACCAACTGAACCCAAGAAGCTACAGCTCAACTCAGCCGAGGAACTTTATGCTGAAATCCGTGACAAGAACTTTAATGCAGTGGGAGCAGCACTCAGCAAGAAGGCCAAGGTCATCTCTGCTGCATTTGAGGTTTGTAGCTTGCTTTTAAATTACTGTTTAGGCATTAGTTGGCATTCGTACAATGGTACATTCGTACCATTCGTAGTTCTGTTCTGATTCCCTACCTGGTCTAGTAATTTCTATCAAATCTGAATTCATTTCAGAAACACATTTTTAACATTTTCTCATGTAGCCTTGGTTATGTTTCCTAGGAACGGCACAATGCAAAGACGGTTGGAGAGATTAAGCAGTTTGTATCTCAGCTGCCCCACATGCAGGCTGCTCGCACCTCGCTGGCCAACCACACGTCCATTGCTGAGCTCATTAAGGACATCACCAGTATGTTCATACCCCTATTTGTCCCATGTTTCAACCTTGGCTTTTTATATCTCTGCATAATGTATAGTTAAGACTGATGGGCAATATTCCACTATATGACTTAAGCTTAATCAAAAAAAATCCTGCTTTCAGCCTCAGAAGTCTTTTTTGACAACTTGACAGTGGAGCAAGAGTTCATGACAGGAGTGGACACAGACAAGGTGCAGTTCTTCATGTTATTGTCTTTTATAGAAATTAAAGTTGTAGGCTGATCCAAAATTTTTAACACTCTTAATTTGTAAAACGGAAATTGCTTTTCTAGTTAAATGGCGAAAATCGGTTAATGGATGCCAATAGTTCTGGACTTAACAGTCAAAAATTATCATACCTATTTGAAAGAATCCGTTTATTGGGTTTACAGTCTGCAATCACAACCTGTTAAAATAGTTTTTACAAGCTTTATTTACACATTTATTCACAACATTTAAGTAGCAAGAAGAAAGACAACAATTCTAAAACAGTTTTACAATTAAAAACATATTGGAAAAGCCCATACATGAAAAGTCTCTAAAAGCATTGTACATCTAGACAGAGAAATATTTGCCCGATCTTAATTGAAGAAGTGTTAAAATTTACTAAATAACCATGGTGAGCAGCAATGGACTGATTTTCTATTAGATTTAGATTGGGGCTTGCTTTCCTTTGGCTTATTTTGAATGCTGTTCTGTGTTTGCCAAATGTAGTGCTTAATATGGTTCAATCTTGATGTGACAAAAGGTAAGAATTTTGAACCATTAAGGATGATGTTTTTCTATGGGCACTGAAGGTACTGTGCAGCTCTTAACTACTTACAAAACTGCTAACTCTCTAACTAAACCTATTGTCTTTTACAGATTAATAATTACATAGAGGACTGTATAGCACAGAAAGACCCACTTATTAAGATCCTTCGGCTGGTCTCCATGCAGTCTGTCTGCAATAATGGCCTGAAACTGAAAGTTCTTGATTATTACAAGAGAGAGATTCTGCAGGTGCTGTCATATGTTTGTTGGAAATCTCTTATCTCTGCTAAACCCAGTATCTATTTGTTTTTAAAATTCACTTTAATAGAGCAGAATTTTGTTGTTAATGAAAGTGATTGCTGGCTTGTTTTTTTTTTTAACATAATCAACATCTGATACAACATGGTATTTTTCATGCAGACTTATGGATATGAGCACATCTTGACTCTTAGCAACCTGGAAAAGGTAGGCTTGCTCAAACCACAGACCACCACAAGAAACAACTACCCCACCATCAGGAAAACACTCAAGCTCTGGATGGAGGATGCCAATGAACAGGTCAGTCAGTGCTAGCATGAGGGGAAATAGTTTTGTTTTTAGGCTTCTTTTTGTGTTCAGTAATGTCTTCTGTATGTTGTCAGCAGTTTTGTAGTTATATTTCAAAAGAGGATTCTCCCTAAAATGCTTGAAGTTGATGATGATGTAGGTAATGATTTCATTTTGTGAAGTTTGACAAAAATTCTAAACTTTAATAAAATACAGTATAAAGTAATGAGTCTACAGCCTATAGAAGAGTGTAAACTTGTCTGTCGACAAGTCAATTCTGATGCAACAATAAATAAATAAAATGATAATAAAACTATTCTTAAACACGGCACCATAGCATCTGTGGAATATTAGGGTTTTTAACATCTACATCTGTCTGTCTCAGTCAAGAAACTAAAACATGCCATTCCAGCAGGCCAATGATCCAAAACATTTGTCCAGATCAACAAAAAAGTAGTTTGAATACACAGTTAAGCTTTTGCCACATCAGTCTCATGATCTAAACACCATGTGATACCTAAAGAGTGAGCTTAAGAGCAGAGTGCACAAGAGAGAACCTAGAACCCTGGATGATCTGAAAAAAAAAACAGTCCCAACAAGAGTTATTCCACAAGAATTGCTGTTTTATTGGCCAAGAAAAGGTTTATGGATATTTTTTCTCAGTCTGACTGCAATTTAAACGAAGGTTGGAATTATCTTATTTTTTCCCTCGTAGTTCAGTGTGAGATGGTGCCTGATTTTACTTCTCTTTACCAGGCATGCCAAACGTTGTGGAGGGGATTGTAACCATAAAGAAAAAAAACAAAACTATGACATTGGGCTTATGAAATCATATGAGTTATACTGTGATATTTTCTGTGAGATTAACCTTATTTCTATATACTCTCTTTACTTCCAGAACCCAAATGACATCTCCTATGTGTATAGTGGTTACGCTCCTCTCAGTGTGAGACTTGCTCAGGTGTTGGCTCGTCCTGGCTGGAGGAGCATTGAGGAGGTATTGAAAATGCTACCTGGACCACACTTTGAGGAAAGACAACAGCTTCCACCTGGTCTCCATAAGAAACGTAAGTGAGTTAGATATTATGGTCTGTTTGTAATATTAACTATATGGTGTTAACTTGAGAAAATGATTGATTTCACAACACACAGTAAAATACCATGAAAGTTAACATGAAGTAACTGGGGTCAGTGTCTGTGAGAGAGCAGTTTGAATCAAGGGTTCTTTCCCTGCCACTGCCAGTACAGCCCCTGTCAGCTATTTGATATGCTAGCAAATTGTAATGTTACATTGTAACATGGTCTTTGCCTCGGTGCTGATTAATTCTTGAAAAAAATAGTGTTAGGTTGCCACAAGTTGTACTAAGGTAGTTTCTGGCCTATGGTGCTCCTCCTTTGCCAGAGGGGTCATGCAGACAGCATGGGGTTATAAAATTGGGGCATTGGGCATAACAAATAGGGAGATAAACGGAAAAGGGATACAACTCTTATTAGAGTGTCATTTTTCTATGTTTTGAATGTTAAGCCACTGTCAAGCTGCCATTTTGGTTCCCTTTTTGAAAATGAGGACCACCATTCCAGTTTTTTCTTTCCCAGTACAAAGATACCACTGTTGACAAAGCATTGTCCCTTGGCTTCAGCACCTTTGACCTGATCTCATCAACCCTTGAATATATACCACTACAAATTCATGACTGAACTGGCAGTGATTTCTGACACTGTCTCCTGCTCAGCAGTTTGCCAGAATATATTTAAGACCATCCTCAAAAGTCCATAGCCACATCAAGCTCCTCCCATGTTTGATCGCTTCTTCTGTAACTACCTTAGCTGCAGGATTCTAACCCATCGATCCCGCTCAATTGAATCAGGAGATCTCTCTAAGAGCCCTACCTGAATGGCGTCAAGCCTTGATTTGACAGCCCCCGCTCCACCGATGGTGTAAATCAGTGTGTTCTCAGGTTGCTGTCATGAGAGACATTGACTGATTTTCACTTTTACAAGTGAGGACTTGAGCAAGGTCTTTTCAAATTCAATGTCCCTGAGCTCACTTGGCACAAGGGAGAAATCATTTTCAGAGGTCTAAGTTTAAACTCGTCTCACACTGGGTCTCTTGGGTTTGTCAGGAACATCCAGTCGGTCACAAAATGGTGGTCAATTGACAGCGCTAACCCTCTTTACACCCAAATGTCCTGATTTAAGCTAAACTATTATGTACACATTATGTACTAAAGGGATGTGGATTCCTAGGCTAAACATGCTGGTTGGTTGGAAAAATTATTTTTATATAGTTTGCCTCACTGTAGATTAACTATACTGCTCAGAAAGATTAGGGTGTATTTAATCATTTTTGTGAGCAATGTAATGATCTCAGTAGCATTAACATTTTTATAAAGAAACACATTTAACGAATTTACAAATTAATCATTAGTTGGTCAGGTTGTCAAATCAGTAATAATATATTTAGATAGTGACCGATGTATATGGGGTAGGGCTGCAACTAACAATTATTGTAATAAAAATAGAGCATTGAATAACAGAGAAAATAAGTTCTTACAATAATTAAACAGTATTAGATTAAATGAAATAAGACTAAAACTGCTGTTTTCTGGAATGAGAAAGACAGTATAGCCTGAGTATAGATAGATCAATTTAAACAGGTCAATAAACGTTTTATTTACAGCATTAGGTTAAAGCAAGTAAGTGACAAAAGTGCAAAAGCTAAGAGATACACACATACACACACACACTGGCACAATATGTAACATAGCTGCATCTATGCTTTTTTTATTTGTTGTTGCAGCCCTAATATGATTAATATAATTAATTTAATTTTGATGCATTAGTGCATTAGTATCTTTATCTTAGACACTAGGATAACTGTGACAAGAATCCACTGAAAGGTCAATACTGAGTTAGCAAGTTAATCTAGAACCACTAATTGTTTTCAAAAGGTTTGAGGGAATTCACACTGTTTAGAGATTCTCTTATACTGTGTAAGTGTGAAATTACTAAATCTAACCCAAGCAATTGAGGGTCTTGTTGAAGGACGCAACTATGCCAGTTTGCCAGTGCCAGGACTCGTCGGTGTCGGTAATCCAATACTTTAACCTTTTGCACTCCACTACCACAGTTGCAGGGTTAATAGTTCAACAGTTCTAGGTTAATCTTCCTTGTTTGTTAAAATAGATGTTTTCTGTAAAACACACTTTTTTATGATTGTGTAAATACATGTGAGAATCTGTGTGGATTCTGAGTGCCTCCCAACATCCAAACTGTGAAGTATGACAGTTCAGTCTGTTTTTGTGAGTAGTTGAGTTTGGTTCTATATCAAGTGCAGGATCAGAATCTTACAGAAGCCTGTGCTTGACTGGCATCCATTTCAGGTGTAACTTTTAGAGTGAATGCCAGGATTATCTCTGTATATTCTTCATAACCTGGTATTTGTAAATCCGACAGACTTTATACTGAAAGGAAAATGTGTAATGATTTTTCTTATAAAATATTTAACTTATTTGATTTCATATGCTGGCTATAATTCTGAAACCACAGGAAATCATGTTTTGCTTTTCTTTTTGTTTCTATTTTTGTTTTGTGTTTTATTTCTTGGAATTTGATAGTGTTTTTAAATAGTTATAGGATTATTTTTCTTACACACAAACCATATGGTTTTCAGTCTGCACTCTGTTGGTATTGGGAGCGAGCTTTTGTAATGTATGTAGTATTGTTTTTTTGTGTTTAATCTTGTGTTTAGGATCCATGAATAATTGGACACCATTCATTACACAGTAAACACTGGGGCAGTATGTCTGGTAACATCTGGTGGTTCGCTGATAAGAAAAGCTTTTGTCTTACATGTGCTGTTTGATACTGTTTTTTTTTTCCCTGAGGTGCTCAGATGATCAGAAGACAAATCTTCTAGTCTCGGTGTGCGTGTCTCTGTTCGTGCGTCTGTGTGTGTCTTTGTGTGTGTCTGTGTGTCTCTGTTCGTGCTTCTGTGTGTCTTTGCGTGCGTCTGCGTGCGCACGTGTAATAAGCTTACATGTCATTACCAAGGCTAGTAAATTAAGTGTTCTGGCTACATGTTGGTACCTGCCCTCGTTTATTTGGCAGAAATGTGCTAATTGAAAAGATGACAGCATTTACAAATGTGTGCGCATGCATGTTTTAATCTCTTTATGTGGACAATTTATCCCCATTAGTCCTGTTTATAGAATGTATGGGGAATTTTCTGTTATTAAAAAATATTGAGAGCCAAAAGAGTTATATTTATGATAACATGTTTGCTTTTATTATGATTATTCATTATTATTTCTTTCATGTTGTAACCCTGCTTTTTTACTCAGAGTCATTGGGGCTCTGGGGCTCTGGTGCCTGTACTCACAGAGCACAAGATGTAAGTGTGCCCAGGGCCGGGTGTCAGTCCATTTCAGGGTCAGCACGGATTGATTGTGGGAGCTGATCCCCAACCAGCATTACCATTAAATTACCATTTGTCATCTTATCATTTCAGGTCAGCAGGGAGAGAACAGGACCACTCTGGTGTTCTTTCTTGGTGGTGTAACATATGCGGAAATCGCTGCACTTCGTTTCTTGTCTCAGATGGAGGATGGTGGAACAGAGTACGTAATCGCCACCACCAAACTCCTCAATGGCACCAGCTGGATCAAGTCTCTTATGGATCGTCCTGAAGCACCAATGACTTAAATTTGCATCATGATAACGAAGTTTCATTTTTATTAAGAACAATTCCACTTCAAATGACTGATCCTTCAGACTGAAAACCTTTAAGTAAGCATTGCTGTAACTGCTTGCACTGATGCTTTCATAATCCCTCTACAACAAGGTCATAAGGTACAACCTGCAACTGTTACCAGTTTTAATTTTTAAAATGGCAGAACAAAACCTGAAGCTAAATTATACATAGGAGTTTGGATGTCCTTTGTTGTTGTTTGTTGTTGACATTGTATCTGTGCGTTTGTTTACTACAGCAAGATGCCATGCAGACTACATTGTGCAACTATGTCACTGCTTGTAAATAAAACAGTTTATTAGTATGGCTCACTAAGTTGATGTGTTACGTGAAACAGTTGAAAATACACTGATCTCAGACATTTAGGGGTATTTTTTAAATATCTACCCTAATGTTTGTGAGCAGTATATTTGTTCAGTTGAAAATATATTTAGTACAATTATAAAGCTGTAGCTCACAAACTCATGTCAGGGGTCTGGAATTGTAAGCTTATAATAAGTCAGTAGGCCTGAGTAGCTAGCAAACGGAAAGCAGAGGCAATTAGTCCTGTAACAGGCCGATAATGGGCCTGTGTCTGGAGATCAGGGCCCAGAATGGAACATGATTCAGCCACAGAGGACGTTGATTGAATTAAAAGGCCATTTGTTCTGTCTTTCCGGATAAACCTCTTACTGTGCTGCACTAGCAGAGAGGCACTGATCGATGATTGATCCTGTTCTTACTGTAGCACCTCAGTGTGGGGAAAATCACAGAAGTTTATCTGTTATTTGTCTTTACATTTGTTTTCTGGCTGTGTTGGTGATTTCTAACACTGTCTAATATACCAGTGTGGTAAAGCAATGCATTGACATTGCTGTTGACAAATTAAACCAGCTGGTTTATTCATTTCTTTGGAAAACAAAAATAAGCCAACTTGGGATTCCCATGATTTTATAACTGTGTTGTTGCCAACGTTTATAACAGTTATTGTCAAAACAGTTATTCCATACGGCTGAGTTTTGTACTCATTTTATGTTGTAAAAAAAACAAAAACAAATGTACCACTGCAAGCTGTAATTACCTTTGTTCTCCAAAATGAAAAACGTTTTGCTATAGATACTTATAAAGTTGAATGATCATTTATGTTTGACTCACCTGCAAAAACATGGTTCGAGATGTTTGCTTCCAATAGACATATGGCTTAATAAGTTCAACCTACTGTTTTGTTGCCAAGTCCTTTGCAAATTGAAATGTCTTCAAATATTGCAACGTGTTACATTTTCCTTTTCCCTATTGGTCACCCTTTCTACTTCTAAAATGTCCGTTATTTCTGCTTGGGAAGCTGGCTCTGTTATATGAAGTCTGTAAAAGTGCACGGTTTTATTGGAGAAGGCGGGCTGAGACTCGTCCATGGAGCAGGTGCGCGATGCTGCGTTTACTCCCATTAGGAGGGACCCAAGGGTTTCCTGGCTCTTGTAATCAACAAAGCCTCTTGTTGGGCCGCTCGAGAGGCAGGAGGACGAGCTACAGCTTTCTTCGCTTCAGTTTATGCGGAGCTTACGGGCGAGAATCTGCACCGAAACTCTACTGGAAATCTGAAGAGTATTTTAACCTTCCAGGCTACTCACATATATAAGGTGAGTAAACGCCTTTATACTGAAGCTAGTCTATATTATTGTTTATTTAAATTGGTAAAATCGCTTTCTTTGGCAATTTTGTTTTTCATTTTCTCACCTCACTGAAATCTAAACTTGAACGCATTACGGGCTTTTGAGCGTCTACTTCTGAAATTGTACTACTGAAAATGTAAGTTATAAGCTATACTACTACTGAAACTTATACTAATACTGAAACTATACTAATACTGAAACTATACCACTACTGAAACTATACTAATACTGAAACTATACCACTACTGAAACTGTACCACTACTGAAACTGTACCACTACTGAAACTATACTAATACTGAAACTATACCACTACTGAAACTATACTAATACTGAAACTATACTACTTGAAATGTATTATACAATACACCTTCGTTACAACTTAAGAAATGCAACTGATACATTTAAGTCAAAGACACTGCTATATTATTTTATACTGAAATATTATTTTCAGTGGCCTTTTTAACTGCCTGCCAGGCTGGAGACCGTGGATAATTTAACGTGGCCAGTTACTTTCTACTTAAACGTTGGTATTGTTCCCTTGTGTCCTCAGTTTTTAGGGGGTCAAGCTTGTTGTCACAGGGGCACTGGCCTCGGCTGCTCCCGGATAATCATCACTGATCATTTAAAATGTGTTACTCTTTTTATATAAACACTGTTCTCACAAAATTGCACTTCTTATTCAATCACGATAATCGAGCTTGTATCTCATTTGCGTAATCGAACAACTTTCTTTGACTTTTCATTTGCTTTTCTGATGATCATGTTTAAAGAAACATTTCTTCTTTTAATCGCATAATATTCATTCTGAAATATCCCCTGGGTTTTTGTGTGCAGTGTAGTATGTATGTTCGATTACGTACCCAAAAAGGCATTGTACTGGCATTAAACTGCTACTTTTCAGTCGTATCTTACAAATATAATCTTTCACGTGAAATGTTGAAAGTTTTAGCAGTCTTTCAGAAAGCTGTCCTTGTAATTCCTTTCACTAAGTGTAGGCTCCAAGAGATAATGGACGCGATCATTTAAAGCGCTGTAAAAGCTCAGCTGCATTATTAATGTGCACTCTAAAACAGAACCGAGGTGTGGTTCTGATCAAACTTGAATGCTTTCACATGTTCATGTTTTCACCACCAGGTCTGTCTCTCTTGCTGTGTTTGAGAGCTTGACGGAGTTGATGATGGAGTTGCAGCTAGAATCAGAACCTCTGACGCTTCGCTTTCTCCGGACTTTCCGGGACCTTCTGAGATTCGTGTTGTTCACTTACACTGTGTTATTCGGTGCGTTGATCCTGGCTGGATGGACCACCTACTTCATTGTGTCGAAATAGTGTTTAATTGACACTTCCATGTAATTAGACTACATTAGAAGGCAGTGTGATCATGTAAGGACTTTTGTGTACAGCTTTTAAATGAATATCTTTATATAACTTGATTTGATTAACTTGTTTAGGGGTGTTAGGCTATAAGGTAACCTATAGACTTATAGACTCTGGTTAGCAGCTAAAATGTGACATCTGTTTGTGGCTGTATCATGGATGTATGGTGGATGTATTGGATGTATGGATGAATTGTTGGTGACTGGACAAGTGATGGGATGACCGTTCATAATGGCAATGAATGTGAGAGCCTTGAGATTACAACAGAGCTATCAAACTCACATTGAGCACTGATGCTGCTGTGTGGACAGCAGAGTTTGATAGGTTTGCTTTGCTATATTTCCTGTAAATATATAATTAAAGCGATGGCTGAATAGCATGTTTTCACAATTTATTCACCTAAATATTAAAGGGACAGCAAACACAGATGATTTATCATTATCTAAATCATTTTGCACTTGTTTATAGTTATATATGCATTGTAATGAATGAAACTGTTTGTTTCAATGGTCTTATTTGTGCCAGTGATTGCCAGATAGTGTTGCATTAGAGGAGATTTGTAAAAATTTGACTGAACTGGTTCATTAGTCGTACCAGTAAAATCTACTACTTGTTTCTACACACAATTTCTTTTTTATCAGCTCCAAATACGTGTGTGCACTATATAGTTCTACAATTACAGACTGAAATCCATCTTTTGCTATGCTTACTTCCTCTCCTTTTCATTTTCGTCATGTTCTTCAGTGTTCAGGACAATCAGATCTACTGTCCTTGTTCCAGTGCAACACACACACACACACCACCACCACCACCCCACACAGTCAGTATTACTGTAATAACACACAAAGTATACAGAGTAACAGATGAAGTACAATATCTGTTCGCCATCTGTAACTGCAGAACTACAAAATGCACCTATAGGGTAAGTGAAGCTTATAAAACCAAACTGAGTGTAGAAACTAGTAGCTGTTTTTATTTGCATCAATCTGTTTGACACATTTATGTAAATAAGCAAATGTGGTCCCGTGTTTAGGCACAGGTAGACATTATATAAATATAATACGTACTTAACTAAAAGCTATTAATTTATTTTATGTTTTTACAAAAGCAAACATGGTTAGAACTTTTGAAGACATTTTACCCAGAATTAGTCAAGCCTGCATTATTTAATTATTTATTGTATTCGGTGGACGCACAAAGTTTTCACTGCACTAGTATTGTGTCAACGTGTTAAATTAATTATTTTACAGCTGAATATAATTTAAAAAAAACTTTTATTTTGTGCGAATTTTAAACTGTGGCGTTTTTATTCACCTGCAGGACTTCCTTTTACAGATTTTTGTTTTTTGTTTGTTTTAACTTTGTGGTCAGTGTGTTTTGTTTATTAGTATCTGTGTAATTGACTATTATGAAGATGTAAAAATATGCATAAAATTTGGCAACCCCAAAATAAATAACTTCTTTTCCAGCCAGTCTAATATTCATCAGCAAAAAATCGGTTAACATTTTTCTGTACCAGTATCCAAACCTCAAACTCACAAAGGATTGCTACTTTATACATACAGTACACTACATGGCTACAAATACATAAACATTTAATGATCACATCCAAAACCATGCAATGAACATGAAACTGATTTTTTCTTCACTGCTATGGCAGCCTTCTCTGGTCTTACATTTTATTACATTCTGGAACATGAGTTTGAGGATTTGCTTTGGTTCAGCCACAAGAGCATTAGTAAAGTTAAATGCTGAGAAATGCTGATAAATTCAGTCTGACTCACAGGGTGAATGAAAAGTCTTTATATTATTGCATGCTTTTTAAATAATAGTTTTAAATAGTAGGAAGTGGCCCAACTGAACACATGATTATGAAATTAAGTAATTTACAGTTATGCTAAGTAATTCACACACACACACACACACACACACACACATATATA
>JAUZST010033166.1:0-28615 GCA_034779995.1 Parotocinclus haroldoi | reverse complement strand
AAGGGTCTTGCTCAAGGACCCAACTGTGGCAGCTTGGCAGAGGTGGGATTTGAACCCTGGACCTTGTGGTCCAGAGTCCAGAACCTTAACCGCTAGGCTACCACAGGCCTTTCTTTTACAGAAGGCAGTTAGAAAAATAACACTCATATTTATCAGCCATGAATGCTTTCAGGGACTGTTCTGATTTCTGATTCAGTAACAGTTTCTTCTCCCCATGGCACTGTTTGCGTTTGGTTGTTAAGTTGCAAAGACTTTGCTTTACTGCAGGTAGGTGAAAACACACAACAATATAACATGAACATAATGTCTACGGGAAGATTGCGAGAAGTGGATGGAGGAGAATAAGTGTAGGAATAGGGTAGCCTTTAGTTATTGTTCCTAACCACCACCACCATCTCTCGCTCAGTAAAGAACTTATGCTGCTGACGTGTCCAACCCCACTCACAGTGCCTGTTCCAAACAGTTTTGCAGACATTTCTGAGATGTTTGGATAGAGGAAAAATATTTGAGAACTAAAGTGTCAGCTGTTTAGATGTAGGCTTCCCTATGCCTTCATGCAAATGTCATGTTCTACCCTAGAAACATTTTAGACTGTCACGTCCAGAGCACGGACTCAGAATACACTCATGTGGCCTTACATGGAAGTACCCGAGTACACACGAACACTGTCTCCCGAGCACTGATTTAAGATCAGGGTCACCTGCGTCTGGTCCCGAACATCCGCTGTCTAGGCGTGATGTATTTCGTCTCTCCTCACAAGCCTTATGGATGTTTTGTTGGATTTATTGATTTACAGTTGATTTACCCTGATTTTCTGTACCCTTATTCTGTTTCTCCCACTGGACTGATCACCTGAACCCTGCCTACACACTGAAAAGTATAAGTAAACACTTTAATTGTTTTATGTAAGGGGACAGACTCAAGTGTTACTCTAATTGATAATAAAATGTAAAAAGCCACACAGTAATCAGTGCCAATTCTGCATTCTTGAATCACAGTTATGGATGATTATGGCATCAACACAGTTCAAACTGATAGGGTAAACTTTTTCCTGTTGTGTTGCTCAGGATAAGGCGCTGTATTTTTTCAGTACGGAATTTTTTTGTTTTTTTTTACTATGGTCAGTGAATTATGAATGTTGCCGCAGCTGTGTTTATATACAGACTGTGTACTTGTAATTCTGATTTACCACATCTGCCAAAAAAGACATTATACATGCAAATACAAGTGGCAAACTTTTAATTTAGAACTAACAAAAAAGTAATGGGAAGAAGGAGGAGAAAAAGTCTACAACCCAAGTCATCATATGACTAATACCTCCTTTGTCCTTCCTAGGTCATTAGCAAAATTATCTGCTTAATTACATTCCTGCCCAGGTCATTACAGTCAACATTCTCTAATTAGTAAATGACCCCTTATGCACTAGGTATACTTGAGTATCCAGACTGTATCCACATAAGATTAAGTCAATATGTGTGTAAATGCACCCAAGACAATTTTATACCTTATTGCCATTCCACTTTAGGACGCAGTATGACACACATTGCAGTCACATACTAGACATGGTTAAATGCAGGCACCTCTCCAAGGTACATATGAATAGATTAACACAACCCAGTATCTACGATATGACACAGCACACCTTTCTTATTTTTGTCAGCAATGTGTCTGTGGAACTTCCAATCAACAGTACTTGAACTGAAATAACATCTAGAGGTGGTTTGGAACATGCTTGTAAGTAATGCAACCTCGGACTAACATTTTTGATGCGAGAATATGCCTCTTATGGGGCTGAATAGTCCATGTTTCATTTCATAGCAACAGCACTTTTCTTTGCACAGTTCTAGCAGGCAAAAATATGATTAAACAGTGTCCAAGCATCAGAGATATCTGAGTCAATCCCGACCTCACACTTGACCTGGTTATAGTATTACATGTATTACCCATGTCAGTGCATGCATACTGCAGCTTCCTCCCACATTTAAAAGGTTAATTGTTTGTTTTAAAGTTCCCAAATGCTCTGATGCTGATTTGACATTAAATAAATAAAGACAAATCTTATGTGCTGATTTGTTGAAAAGATCGTGTCATGTGACAGTGCTCAATTGATAGTCAGATCTTCAGTATGACTGATTCCACTTATGGTTCAAATTGTAAACCATAGTAACGAGAAGTGATGTCCAAATATTTTAATTGTGCAGTGTAATTTCGAGCAGTGTGTCTCTGTCTGGCTCAGTCTTTTTCATCTGACTCATGTTTGTTCTTTTATGCCATATTTGGTGTTCAGCTCAGACATGCACGCACACACACACACACACACACACACACATACATACATGAATATTCCTACGTGCTATTAAACGCACACAAAGTGCTAACAACAACAATAGTGGCAACAGAAATGTCTGTTATAAGCACATTGTCTTTTAGTAAACCTGTAGGTCACTTTTCAACTTTTGTGTCTGAGACTATGTATGTCGTGTCCAGGATGGCGTACCGTCGAAGTGAGGAAGATGAGGAAGAGGCAGCTCGTGAGCGCAGACGAAGAGCACGTCAAGAACGTATGCGCAGCAAGGAGAGTGAGGAGGCAGGAAACCCAGCCGGAGGTGTGGAGCTGAACAGTCACAGGTATCAGAACATTTCATTCAGTCCTCATAAATGTAATCAAGGATAAACATTATCTTTCTCTTTTACATATGCTTTCAGTGATACTTACCATTCACTTCACTTGTATGTGTATGCTGACATAATAACATGATGTAATCAAGTACTTGGTGGTAGCTCGACATTTACGATTCTTTGCTAGTGATTAGCAGGTTGTGCCATTGCATCCTGAGAGCCATTGCAAGATATTTTAAGGAATAGTTTGTGAAATGTCAGATGTATATAATATTTGATCTACTCTACCTGTAGATAAGACCTGCTTGGTCCAGAAATTGCTTTTTTGCACCATAGTTACAAGGCTAAATAAGATAACAAGATAAGGTAATGTATTTATTCATGATCATTTCTACCTGTTTCAGTATATTCAGACAACATTTGTAAACACAGATATATTTTAAATATACTGAGGAGGCGATGCTTCAAAATAAAATATCCCATAATAAAACATCCCCTAATTCTTGTGAGCAGTGTATGTACAAGTCCCCATCAGTGTTTCAGGAAATACATTTATTCAGGAAATCTCATCATTAAATACTATTATTACTATTAATACTATATTATTTAACATTGTATCAGCTGCAGTGTCCGTTTCATGACCAGCACAAGGTTACATTGAAACTAGTCATACACACTCACATTGGGTCAGATTAGTGAAACCAATGCATGTATTTGTACTACGGGAGGAAACCAGGGTGCTGAGAGTAAACCCACACAGACACAGGGAGGACATGCAAACTCCACACACACGTATTCCAATGTCAAAATGAAAACAGGCATGCTAGAGCTGCAAGACAGCAATGCCATGTACCCAATATTTTAATGGAAAATATATGAATGTGGATCTGATTCTGATCACACTTATACCCCATTGTGCTCTGTTTACACTATTTACATTTGCTGTGTTTTCCATCTCTGTTTACGTTGTACTGTAGCTTGTCTGGCATATCTAATCCTGTCTGCAGTAGAATAATTTAGAAAGTAAGAAAGCATAGAGTAGAAAGTAAAAGGATTCCAACTACCAATATAATCACTCCTTCCTTTCAAATTAGAACTAATTTATCGTCATCAGTTTAAACTTCCAGTTTTCCATTTTGTATGTTGTGTTGGAATATGTACTCTGCATGACTAAGAACTCAATCAAATTTATACTTTTACAGCATGTAATGTGATTTGCTGTGTGTGATACAATCTTGTAGCAGGTTCAGTGAACAGTGCGACATTCGAATGTGATCTGATACAACATCAGTGTCCACCATGTAGCAGTTACCCATAAAAGAGATTCGCAAAAGTCCTAAGCACTGTCCTTGTTGTGACTTGTGCTAGTATTGAGACTTTTTCCAAGTGAGCTCTGACTATTTTAATCACCAACAGCACTAGTGTAGTCAGCAGTGACACTGTCATGGTAAAAGCTCAGTTCTGTCCCAGATCTGTTCATATTTTAATGGAAAATATATGAAGCCTGATCTCATTCTGATTGTTATCTCAGTTGTACTTCATTGTGCTTTGTTGATACTGGTCACATTCATCACTGGCAGCACTGTAGCATGTCTGACAAATCTCAACATGTCTGCAGTAGAATTGTTTTAAGCACAGAAGAGAACCACTTAGGATATCGACAGTTACACATTAAATTGTGATAAAACATTGAAAATAATGCAGTACTTTTTTGACTCCAGGTATAGATTATTCTTGAAATACACCAAAACAACAAGTACTGTAATGTTTAACTTCTGTAATTTTGCTTTACAGTCATACTTTCAAATGGTCATTCAGTCATAATTCCTGTTGTAACATATGTGGTATTTTAATAACCTAACCTGCTACAGGAACAGCAAACTCACACAAATGGTGGCCTGTGAATTCCATTTTAGATATATATATATATATATATATATATATATATATATATATATATATATACATATACTTTGTGTGTGGGTGTATCAGAATAACATAAAATATAATTTAACTAGGGATAAACTATAAAAACAAATATTCTCTATTCAGACCATTTAGCACAAAGAGTTACATTTAGATTGTATCATATAGCATATTGTTGATTGTACTGTCAGTCACACTTTTACCAATGTCCTTCTTTAAATCCTATCTAAGTGTGACTGTCTCAGAGACTGTGTCAAGCTCTTTGATGAGCTCTGGTCGGACTGGTGAAGAAGATGATGAGGAACATGCCCTTTTAGATCGCCTGGCAAAGCGTGAGGAGCGCAGACAGAGGAGGATGAAGGAGGCACTGGACAGACAGAATCAGCTGGGATCAACTGATACCTCTCCTAACACCTCCTATAGTACAGAGGATACCTCCTCCGCCTACGCCTCCACTCGTTATGCCTACTACGACCAGGAAGATCAGCCAGCAAACAACAGCAAGCAGCAGGAAGATGTGAAGGACGAGGGGGAGGCTGCACCAGAGGAAGAAGAGGAGGAACATAAAGAAGAGGTTGTGGAGGAGAAACCACGAAGGTCATACCTGAGGGAGCAGGTGTGTGTTTTTGAAACTGTAAACTGAAAATTACTAAATGGATCTTGTTCTTAATGCTCCTCTAAAATGGGAATTAGAGAAAGCAGGGGGGATACAAGAGCCTACAAAGACTGATGAAAAGTGGGAGTCAGCAGAGTCTGAGACATCAGACAGAGTGTAAAAATATTTGGGTTTGGTAAGAGGACAGGTGCTCAATGCAGATGTATAATTAAAGCTTTGAGAACTTAGTCTTGGACATTTTGAAAAGTTAACTGCTCCAAATTAAAAAAAGATAGTTCAGACATAAATGGCATATTTGTGTTTACCTTATTGCATATGTGGTCGGTCCGTTAAGAAGTTTCTTTATGTAGTGTATAATTGGATTTATGACACGTTAACAAATAAGGAAAGTTTATATTTACACTGTGCAAATATTACACTCTTATATTTATGAGTGAGAACTATGAATAAAAAAAACATTAAAACAAATATAAGCCAGTGGTGCCAGGCATCACACAGATACATAATTGGTTATAGCTAAGAGAGTGAAGCCAAATTGGGGAGTGTCCTATAATGCTATAGCAGTGACTATTTCTGAGCTATGAGTGATTAGCTTATGCTAATACAGGATACATGACTGAAGAAAATACAGGCTTCATGCTTCATTCTGATGTTTTCACTTACAATATGATAAATATATTTTTCAGTCTATATTTGTAACAGTGTTAAAAATGGCAAAGCTTTTCTATTCGAGATTTAATTCAGGTGACAGTTCTGTGTGAGCATATTACTATTTTGGCAAAATGCTAAACTAGAGGCACTCATTTTTCATTACTTGTTAACAACTTTAACATAAAAAAAAACAGAAAACGAATAGGCAACAGTTCCTTTTTATTGCAAGCAAACAACTTTGACAGTACTGGCAACCAACACTGGAACAGAGAGACAAGCGTCATGCTAATATCCACTCATTAACAAAAACAAAACAAAGCAATGTCAGATTGCTGCCTTTGTTTGCAGTGGTGTCAAGAACGAGAAACCTGGACTGCTATGGACTGGAACAATTTTGTCTTTACAACGAATCCAGGTTCTGTTTGGGATCCGACAATGGTCGGTTCGAGTATGGAGGCGTCATGGTGAGCGCATCAATCCTGCCTTTGCTCTGGAGTGGCACACTGCCCCAATATCTGGTGTGATGATCTGGGGAGCGATTGCGTACGACAGTGATATGTGGTGTCCTAGAAGGACGCTAACAACTCAGCAATAAGTAGAGGACATCAGACTGCAGCTACATATGTTCCTAGCATGGCAGGGCTGCCAATTGGCATTTTCAGCAGGATAATACTCACCCATGCACAGCTAGGGTTTCACAGGAATGTCTCTGCAAGGTTGCAACACTTCCTTGGTCTGCTCAGTTGCCAGATTTATTGCCAGTTCAGCATATATGGGAGCAGCTGGGGTGCCATGTTAAAGTTTGAGACTTGGCCCCAAAACCTGAAAGCTATTCACATGTAAGCATGTGTGAGTGTAAACGCAGTAATCCCCCAGTGTTCCCACGATATTCTATTTTACATTTGTGTGGTGTGATTAGGTCACGGTTCTGTGTGATCATGTGTGCTCACCTGTGAAATGCCACCACAGACTGGAATATTGCATGATAGGGGTGTTTTGTTCACTTCACTGTCCGTTGTCTCACAGTTGTCTCTCATCCCATCCTGAGTGGAACAGAACAGTTTATCTCAGTTTTGCTATTGTCATTGTTTGACTTCTGGTTTTCTGCTGGCAGATGGAGGAGGCATCTGAGGAAAGTAAGTGCAAGGAGCAGAATGGAGGATTGTATGAGGATGGCAAGCACAAGAAGGCAGAGAGAACCCTGAGGTGTCCACAGCATTCCACACTAAGCATTCCTTTATGAAAAATAAGGTTTCATATTAATATTTTACAGCCTTACCCTGAGGATGATCTTTTGTTCATTAATTAATGCTTCTAAGAGGGTTTTGCCCCCATAAAATAGACATGGATCGATCAATTGTACATATTGTTCATTGTCATGGTCGATTCTGACTCTAGTTAGTACTACTAGTTAGCGTACTTTAACATACATACAATGCATACTTAAAGTAATGGAATTACAAGAAATTAAATGTAAATATTTTCCAATAGTTTAAATGAAACTGATGAACCAAGACATTTTCCATGCCTGTGTCCATGGATTCCTAATTTTGCAGCCCTGCAGTTACAAGTGAATATTTAGGCATGCAGTGAGAACTAAAACGCTTTATTTTTTATTATTATTAAACAAATACGGTTATTTGTTACTTAGGGTTAAATTAGATTTAATCCAGATGGGAAATATATATACTACAGCAAAAGTGGGTTTATGAGGTTGAAACAAAAATAACAAACAATTGTAACCTTGATAACCCAAGAGGTTTGATGTTTGCAGCATGATTGTGTTTTTTCCATTCCTTAAGTGTTTATTTTAAACTAAACATTCTGGGCCTGGAGAAGATAATCTAGTCGCTAGCTGCATTTGACACCAGTCATCTAACACCAGCTGACCCCGACTGTAACTAAAGTCTGCTGTCACTGTACACTCTGCTGCAGTGTGTGTTCGTGTGTATGTGGATAATGCTGTATATACGGTAACTTGTGACTTTGTATCTGTACACTCATTTGGGTGTGTCTGCATGTCTCGCTTGTTTGTATACACCAGCCGTGGCAGTATGCGCTCTTTTGAGGCTCCAGTGGTGGAGGATGCAGATGGAGAACAATCACGTTTGGAGGCTGAGAGGAAGTTGGAGGAGCTGAAGAGAAGGAGAGATGAGACAGAGAGTGAGGAGTTTGAGAGGATGAAGCAGAAGCAACATGAGGCTGACGCTGAGCTGGAGGAGTTAAAGAGAAAGCGGGAGGAGAGGAAGAAGGTGCTGGAAGAAGAGGAGAAGCAGAGGAAGCAAGATGAGGCTGATAGGAAGGCTAAGGAAGAGGTATGGAAGCATTTATATGTTTTAAGTAGTAGTGTGTGACTGTACTAAAACATAATACAATAAAAAGTTAACTAAACAATTTGTTTGACATATACTTAAGAAACTGAAGTTGTTGAAATTGTTGAAGTCAAACAAATATCTGGAAGACCAAACATCCTCTGATAGAACTGTTAGTTTGAAAAGCTAAACCCCTCATTACTGCCAGGTGTTACATCCGGTGTGTAAGTATGAACAAGGCATACTTTAGGTGTTTATTAAAACTAGGCAATTCGCCAATGTGCAAGTTACCCATACCATGGACACTAGCACACCCCCATACCATTCAGGCGATCAGCAAACAGAGTCCAGAGGGAGTAAGGCAGTATTAGAGTAAACAAACAAAGCAGTCGGTAACCAGTACATCCAACAAGAAAACACTCAGTACGGCTCACAAGAAATCCGAAATACTTCACATCGCTTGAACTGATATTCATCTGAAATTAAAGAAAGATTGTTTTCACTTGATTACTTAACATATGCTGATTCCACAGTATAGTATTTTATTTACAATTTGTTTTTATTTACAAATGAGTTTGTTTAACATCTCATTTACAAATACATTGGTTTGCGTTGTTTATGCTTAAAAATAAATAATTAATTGAATCGTGAACATAACTAAAGTTTATCGTTACACCCCTAGTGGTACAACTGGTCAGTTCATGGGACTGTGGTGGCCTAGTGGTTAAGGTATTGGACTAGAAGGTCCAGGGTTCAAATCCCACCTCTGCCACAGTTGGGTCTCTGAGCAAGGCCCTTAAACCACAATTGCTTGGATTGTAAGACTGTATTATTGTTAGTCACTCTGGATAAGAGCACTTGCTAAATTATGTTATGGAGTTCATTTATAGGTTTCAATAAACATATGTCCAGACCCTCAATTGAGGATTTGAACCTGGTCCCTAAGGAACTACTGTTTCCAATAGCTCTTTTCACTGTGTCTAAGCAACATTATTATTCTGTATCAATAATATTTGTTGTGCTATAAGTTATGTTACATATTGCAGTATGTGTGGTATTATAAATGCTATAATGCATGCTTATCTGATGAATATCATTGTAGATTTGTTAGCGTTGCTTTAGTAAAAAAACGTTTGCCCTGGTGAGGTGAACTTATATTATATATTATACTCTATAAAAATAAAGTGTATAGAAATAGAAAATCAATAATTGCTAAGAGTTCTAGGTCTCTTAAAGAGAATGTAAAAGGTGTTGTCTGTTTTCCTTTTATTCTTCAACTTTCAAATTAGCTATTTTCTGCTTTCAATTACATTATCTTTTGTATTACATCTTGTCATATGTTTTATGTTTTCTTTTCTGTTTACTCCGTTTTTCAGCTTTCAGTTTTTAACTTCTTATCTTTGTTTCAAACAAGACAAGACAAACAATTTTCACATACATTTGTCTGTTACCCTGATGAAGCAAAGGTACAACACTGATCATTGGCATTGGTTGGAGTCTGGATAGAATCTCAAAAGTCTGAATAAGCCTTTTCATCTTTGGTCCAGAGCACACAGCATTAAATTCTTCCAAAAACATCTGGAATACTGATTCATCTGTGTGTGATGGTCAGTTCCAGATGCTTTCATGCCTAGAGATGTTAACATCGCTTGTGGACATGGTTAACATAATATTTATAAGCAGGAAAGCTTTAACACTAAAGCGACTAAAAGTCAGATTTTTTTTTTGGTAATTGAACTTGGCCTCTCAGTAACCGGCTGCCCAGCTGTGAGCCACTTCGTTGCCATTATTATTCTAGTGACCCACTTTGCGTCTCCATACGAACACCCCTCAGCCCCCTCAGCCCAAACTCTAGAGGCATGCTTGTTAAATTGTAACATAGTAGTGTGGGCCTGAGTGAAATAATGTGAGGTATGTATGTGACAAAATATAGTATATTTACTTAAGAAAGTTTGTTTATTTCTCTCTCTGGAAATTTTATTCTCTATCTACTCTATACTCTCTATACTACTTTATATAAAACCCCAATTCCAATGAAGTTGGCATGTAGTGTAAAAAAGAGAATAAGATGATTTGCAAATCCTTTTCAACTTATATTCAATTGAATGCACTACAAAAACAAGATATGTTATGCTCAAACAGATAAACTTTATTGTTGTTTGCAAATATTCACTCATTTTGAACTTGCAGAGATTTCTCCAGATTCTGTGAATCTTTTAATGATAATATGTAGAAATCACTAAATTACTTGCATTTGCACGATGAAAATTGTTGTTCTTAAATTGCTGGACTTTTTGCTCATGCAGTTGTTCACAAAGTGGTGAACCCATCCTTGCTTGTAAACAACTAAGCGTTTCAGGCTCCTTTTATACACAGTCATGACACTCACCTGTGAAATGTTCCAAACAGGTATTTTTGGAGAATTCCAACAGTCTCTAGTTGCCCCTGTCAGTATATTTATAAAGATAGTTATTCTCTATCTTTATCTATGTTTTTGTTATATTACAAAAAATATGATACAAATGAGGTGATTACCAAAATCACTGTTTTAAAACAACTTACATTCTAAATAGTTCTAAATAACTTTTATGTAAGTATGGTTTATTAAATAAAAACAAAAGCCAATGTGTACACAGGGAAATCTTTACTAGGCAATTTTGGTTGTACCTCTGAACAGACGTATTGCTATAGTGTCATCCTATTGTTCCTCAGGTTTGTCCTCTAATGACGATGTTGGTCAGCAAAAGAGACAGGTCAAGAGAGTAGTTGGAGGTGGGTTGGGTTATAGGTTAGCTGCAAGCTTATCCATTACAAAAGTTATGCAGAACAAGGGGCTATGTCCTCAGGGTCTCACAATTCCAGCCAATTCAAATTCCAATACTACTTTTTAGTGGAAATTGTAAATGAATGTATGGTTTGCCAATGTGATATTTTGCTCATTTAATTTAAAACAGCTATAATAAATGACGAATCTTGGTGTAATGCTGGCTAAGGGATCCGAGACAGGTCTTCAGCTCAGGCTTGCACCCTTCCCCTTTATGCACTGACATTCCTCCAGATTCATTGAATAGATTAGTGTCATTATGCACTGTATAGGAAGAAATATGCAATCTTTCTAAATGTTTGCTTAACACTCTTTTTTTCATTTATTTTATTTTAACACTCTATTTTATGTCACCTTTTCACATATTTAATGGCAAACCTTTTCCTCTGCTCATCTTTGCTCCTGAAAGCCTTTAGTGAATACTGTTTTTGTACCAAGTTACTAGTACAGTATTCTGTTGGCATCACCTGACATACTTTGTTCATGTGTTTTTGTCCTATCCTTCTTTGAAATGTGTTGCAGGCATGAAATGCAAGAATGGATGTCTATTAATAAATTAAATAAAATTGACCAGATAAAATATGAATGAATGAATTATTTAATTAATTAATTAAATATTCAAATTGAACACAATGCTTTTTATTTTTTAAAGAATAAAGAATCTGTTGAGTAAAACATGGAAGTCCCCTGGATTACATTGCACATCACGCAATCCTTACCTTAAAGCGCCTCTGGTGAAACCAAACACACAGACACAAGACTACTATTTGTCCTTCTTGGCATTGGTCTATTTTTTTGGTCCACTCTTGTGGGTCTCCAATATAATGCAACCTGGAGCCATACAAAATAGAAGAAAAAGAAATAGTTAATTCAACATTATTACTTATAACTATTGACACTTGATGAAGCTGTTAATAATAGCTTGAATCAGATATTGTATTTACATTTACAGCATTTAGCAGATGCCCTTATCAAGAGTGACTTACAACTTACAGTCTTACAATTCAAGCAATTGTGGGGTAAGGACCTTGCTTAAGGATCCAACTGTGGCAGCTTAGCAGAGGTGGGATTTGAACCCAGGACCATCAGGTCCAGAGTCCAGTGCCGTAACCACTAGGCTACCACTAGGTTGAGTTCGTCCTTTCAGAGAAGCACATTTTGCTCAGACAGAAGAATCTGTTGTTTTACCATTGTAGTTATAAGGATTTCATTACATATGGACACAACTAAAGCTTGGTAAAAACAGACACAATTAATGTTTGCTGTTTTTATCAGCATTGGAAAGTTGGTTAAAACTATGTTTCTGCATGTGCATATAAAAGATTGGATCAGAGTAATTATACTGAGTAATCTGCTAACATGACTAAGATGAGAAATCTTATCTAAATTCCCATAATAATGCCTGTATCACATTTCTTGGAATCCATTAAGACCTGTTTACATGACCACTCAATAATTTGGCACATACCTAAATAAGGATAAGATTATTAAAGTAGTTGTATATTCTGACTGGTTGCTCCATATAATCATGAGATCTTGTTTATGGTTTTGTAGACCATTTTTGTATTTGTATTGGCCCTTGCTCAAGGCTGCAGTCGTTTTGAGCTTGAGAATGTAGCCTCTTTGAAAAGTAAGGCATTCTTTGCATTTTTTCCAGCTATCAGTGTCATTAGGTTTTCTATCTTTGTTAACTCTGAACAACCATTTGTCTGAGGCTCAGTTTTACTCCACATATTCCCATATTAGGTATTCTGAGCATCTCTCCCATGCCTGTATAATCTATGTATTCATATTACAGGGTAACTATACATCTTATTGCCAGCATCCAGAATACAGCATTATTCACACTCCTCTATTATGTACATTTCATATAACTGCACCCCATCATTCAAATGCTCACACTGTACGACATACAGTATCTCACAAAAGCACAGCAAATTTGCACTGTTATACAAACTGTAGACTGACTACTACTTTACACAGTAGTAAGATGTCATATCTTCAGTGTTGTACTATAAGAAAAAAAAATATATATATATATTTTTTCAACAAAAATATGAGGGTGCACTCACTTTTGTGATATACTGTAAACTAAATTATATTATGCAAATTCACCATTGGCTTTCAGCTCTGAGTAGACCTAAACCACACGGCAGTACGTGTCATCGGCTTTCTTGTTCCACCCATTGAAGTACTAGTCTGCTCCATGTTCCTAATTAAAAGGTGGAGTAAAGTACAAGTACTAATTAGACACCACAAGGCCTATATGGGCAACCGAGAGCCAGAAGTTGCCTCCAGGGCTGAAAAAAACATGTTTATGATATGATTCTACAGCTGAGAAGAAATTCACTGCCACGTTAGTAAATCTGCTGTACAGGCCTTCACAGGCGGGGGAAAAATCACTATTCTCTCCAAATATGTTTTCAGAGCCATGACTCATGGTAGTTCATTTGTGAACATTTCTTAATATGTGTTTTGTGCTGTAGCAAACCAAATGCATGTTTACATTGAATCCTATTACTGATATGATACTAATATCTGTTTTAGTACTGCCTAATATCTAACACTAAGCCAGTGCTAAATCATACACAGCAACTAAGCCAAGTGTCTACAAGCTTTTGATAGCTAGGCAAGCAAACTTCAAGACAGCTTGTGTACTTCTGATTTGTGTTTGTTTTGACATCTGTTCTTAGCATAAATTATGGCAAAGGGCAGAATCAAATTGGCACATCTGGTCTGTGTCTCATGCCACATTGCCCCATCTTGAAATCAGCTTTGTAACACAGGAGCCTTTGGCCAGGCTTAGCCCAGGAAGTTTACACTTGTCACTCTGGCACCTGTCCTTCAGTCATTTGCAAGAGACTGAGTCATCATGGTCCTTCTCAGTTCTTCTTAGTCTCTTAGACCGCAGACCCTGTCTAGCCTTAATTTTACAAACCAGAGAGACTCAGCATCAAGATCTCAACTCATTTCACAGCTGCGTTGCCCATGTCTAATATGCAGGATAGATCGAGAAAGTCTTCCACAGAAGACACAGAGAGTCTGGCATTTGAAACACAAGGAGTAAGTTCCTGGGTTGTTCCTCGTCAGGTGCTACCGAGTTCCAGTGCGTGTTCGAGGTTGGGAGTGAGGTCCATTGCACATGCCATGGAGTATGAGTCACATATGTCATTGTTTTTATACAGCATATCAGGATACTAGTATTTTCTTATTGCGTCCCTATTACACTTTTAGTTACAATAATGCACAAAATAAAAATTATGTAATTTGATTGTTTATATCTAAAGCTCTTTAGTCAGAGAAAAAAGTTAATGGATAGAGCTATTCATTCAAATTGCTCAGTGGAGTGGTGTTTGCGCTGCCAAGTTCATTATTCATAAACCACCCTGGGCCAAACCCAAACCATGATACTACATTATCCTTGTTTCACATACAGAATATGATTCTGGAATGTGATGTGTTTCTTTCTGTAAAAAACTATTTTCTAGTTACATCTGTTCACATAAAGTTTAGACTAATAGACTTCTGAATTGTTCATGTGCCACATTATGATCAGCAATGTTCTTTTTTGAGAGCAATTGTACTAATCCTAGAGGTTCACATTATTTGCCACTTACAGATGTGTAATATCTTATCCGAAGTGAATTTACAATGACAGCAGCTACAGCTAAAAATTCAAGAAATTACTGCATTGCTATTTGATTTTGTGCATCTGTTATTAGTTTGTATGGGTGAAAGAGATAAATCCACTTAAATTGGCACTTACATAAGTTTGTAGCATATGTGATATGATGGGACTTAACAGGAGGAGAAGAGGAGGATGAAGGAAGAGATTGAGAGGAGGAGAGCGGAGGCAGCTGAACGGAGGCAGAAAGCTGGTGAAGAGATGGACGGAGAAGGCAGCAAAGCTTTTAAGTGCATGAGCCCTCGAGGATCTTCTTTGAAGGTGAGCAAGAAAACTGGAATCAGTGAAAACACAGTTTATCAGCAAAAGAATACATTTTGGGACAGTATCTCCTGTTTCACTATGTGGACAACAATGTACTTCTAATATCAATAGAGTGTAATGGATACCTGTTTGACCTTTATTTGTTCAATTTAAACATACTCATTCAGGTTTACTGAAAAAAAGCTAAGGAAAGAGATGATGACCATGTTCACTTTTATTTAAGACATTCTCATATTGATAGGAGAATGAATATAAGAGTGAATCTAGGAGGGAACTTACTGGACTCTTGAAGAGAAACATTCTGGGTTGAAAACCACACATCACATGCAGCCACAAGTAGGACTGACCCTTCGGTAGTGACTGGTGGTGGCAGTGGTTTATGACTGTGTTTTCTCCAGCTGGCTCCTTGCCACATCCCAAACACTTCTGCAGCGGTGGAAATGGTCCTGAACAGATTGGATGGTCAGGTCAAGTTCTTGCTCCGGTACACCTGGTGGTGGGTAGCCCAAGGAGGCCTTGCAGCACACGCAACAATGGCAGGCTTAGACCCTGGTATTAAACTTCAGGGTTCACCACAAGAAGTTCCTCCTAATCCAAGCTCAGGGTAGGCTTGGTCTTCCGGGCCTTCTCAATAACCCTGTGACCTTCCCAGTTGATGTTAGTTGAAGTTGAAGATAATCTGAAGGGGGGAGTGGATTCTTCCACGACAAGGCACGCTAGGTCCAGGGACTGGTAAGAGAGGGCATCTAGCTTCACCTGACATGACCCCGGCTGGTAGGTGAGTGCAAGGTTGAAGCAGCTAACTGAGGGGCACACTTGTCCGTAGGTAAGGTGACAGGGCACAGGAAGTGGGAGTGGCAGGTCTCACCCCACTCAAGCACACGTCCAGCAGACCAGTCGAACCTTGGATTATGCTGCTTAAGCCAAGGGAATCTCAGGATGACGTGGGTCTTTGGGGCTCAAACCACACCAAAAGTGATGGTTTCTACATGGTTACTGGACAGTGTGATGGTAATGATGGATGTAATCCTTGTGCGTAACCATTGCGAGCACACACCTGGCAGTTGTGTACACTCTGATGGGAGACGCTAGGACAGCCATTGTTAGCAGCTAAAGCTTCATCAATAAAATTGTCCTAAGCCGCCTCTCTGCATCCGAAAATGCACCTGTCTGGATCTTCACCTAATATCCTAATATCCTCGAACAACATCGGCGCAGCACCCCTGGAGGCGACTAGGACTGTTAGCTCATCTTTAATGGTCTTGTTGATAACCTAGTGAAACACAAACTCGAGTGTGTATTTGTTCCAACCATCACCTGATGCTACCATCCCAAACTCCACAGCGAAGTCAACGACTGACTGGGAGCCCTGGCGGCAGATAAGAAGATGGTAGGTAGGGTTTCCAGCAAAATCATCTAATCTAAATGTGTAATTGTCCAAGGTTGGATGATATACCAGGGTGGGGCGACCTGCGCCCATGCTAATTCTCTGCCCGGCAACAAGCCTACCATATAGGCAATCTTGCTCGCATCAGAGGCAAACCTGAGCATTTGCTGGGAGAAGACCCATTCACAAGACCAGTACGGAACTCCAAGAATTTCACCAACTCACCATCATAGGGACTCACTATCATAGGGCTTTGGTGCGGAAATCCATACTTCATGGGTCGGGGGTGGAGGCTCGCTTGTGTGCGGTGTGCGGGATCATTAGCTGACGAACCCTCAGAAGAGGTAAGGTTAAGTGTCACCCTAGAAAACAGCAGACACTTGACGGGTCAGTGACAGTTGAGTAGCCAGGGCTTGGTTCTGATTCCGAAGCTCCATAAGCTGCTGTTAGTAATGTCCCAGCACAGCCCCTTGGACTGTATAGCTGACCGAAATGCATCCAGGGGTCCAACAGGGGTCTGCCGGCACCTCGATTATCCTGGCTCAAGTGTGTAACACTGCTTGTTCAGTATGGTTGTTTCGTTCTGTTAGGTTGGATAGAGGCGGAACCTCTGGGTTTTGAAACAAAGTGCAGTTTTACACACAAGAGACCAGAACTGGAATAAAAGATCAAAAACTGAGGGTTTATTTACAAAAAGTGAGTTTGGTGCATAGGCGCTTTGGTGTATCTACTGCTATGTGCACTAAGTGGCTTAACCATGATTCACAGATTAGGCCAATCCTTCAATTTTCTGATGAGAAGAGGGTCATTGAAGTACATAATACAAGCCTGTTTCCTCTGCTGAGCAATGGTAGCAGATGTCAGTAGCACAGGCTAGCTTGACTTGTGCTGTAAACTCTGCTTCCCCTAATGGTATGGGATAATCATCCCCCAGACTTGTACCAAAACTGTCTCTGCTCCCCCTAAACCTATTGCTCTGTTAGTGTCTCCTTGAATCTGGACTTTATCTTCTCATAGCAGATTTTGAGATTCTGGAATTTTAGTATTTGTTCCTGTTCTGTATTACTTGTCTCTTAACATTGAAACACAGGTTATGGCTTCATGACTTGCTTCCACATAGGAAGTAAAAGATTGTTTGTCTTGTTGCCACTTTTTGAATGTGTACTTTTCATGCTATTTATTTAATACAAATCTGGTAACCAAGTCTTGCCTTTATTCTATCGGGAGCCTGTTTCACATGTCAAGGCTTTCTGTAACCAAACACAAGAAAATGTACGAATGGCCATCCCTGGCAACATCAATACATGGTAGACTTCTAGACAGGTTTCTGGGTGTTTATATATCAGCACAGGTAAATAATTGAAATTATTTTTTCTTGATAATATAACATATTATTGATTTAGTTAATAGGAGTTATCTTCAAAATATTGCATTTCTTTAAACAATTTCCCATTGTACCACAAATAGGGCAAGTCCTGAAATGAACATGAAATCAATGCTCATGTGTTTCTGATCATGGAGGTTGCTGTTTCTGAAGGGCAAAATGAGACAAAGTGGAGCTGCTCCCATCAGTGTGTCTGCTGTAAGGGAATGCAAGAAGGCCATTAGCCTAATAGCATTACTGTAGCCACATTTGAGCATAGCTGATTCAAACATGCTGGAGAATGGGGAATTTCCTGAAGGGAGTATTTTAGGAACTCCCATATTCACAAGTGCAGATAGTAGGGTAGAGTCGAATGGCTGGGGAGCTGGGGAAACTGTTTACGTATGTTTGTGTGCGTGTGCATGTGTGTGCATGTGTGTGCGTGTAGCTACGGGAACACTTGCCCCCCTCCTCCTTTGTCTGGTTGTCATATAGCATAAACAAGGCTGCAGTTCCCACAGAGATTCTGGGATGAAAACGGGCCCTGCTTTTCCTGGCCCACTGACAGCTTCTGGCTGAAAAGAGCATACTAGACTCTCTGCTTCTTATAATAGCTACCTCTAAAAGGCAACTATGTGTGTTTCCACATGACCGGTGCAATTTTTAAAAAATCCATCTATTATCTCATATCTCTTTCCAGATCGGTGAAAGGGCAGAATTCCTCAACAGATCAGCACAGAAAAGGTATCTTCAGACCTTTTACACACTGTATTATAACTTCCTTTAGGCCTGCTTTTGTTGTTCTACAGAGTAGTTCACTGGTCATTTTTCAGAATGAGAGTAAAATTTTACTTTTGTTATTTCATGTATTTGTTTTGTTTTTCAAAGTACATAGTAATGCTGGTGCTTGCTCCTCTGAAATGTAATTAGTCATTCATTCATTTTCATAAATGCTTAATCCTGATCAGAGTCTGAGGAAAGCCAGCGGCTATCCGGCAGTACAGGGCACAAGGCACAAGGGCTCAAACCTGCAGTGGTGTGGGTCACTGCACCACTCAAATGTCCAAGTACCCTTTGTCATTTGTACAAATGTGGGAATAATATACACTGCAACTTCAATTTGAAATATCCCCTAAGTTTTGTGAGCAGTACACAACGGAGGAAATAGTTATTTAATCCCTTGCTGACTTTGTGAGTTTGCCCACTTACAAAGATATGAAAAGTCTATAATTTTTGGGTTAGCTTTATATATATATAGACCCGTCTGAAGCTTGACAATGAACACCTGGATGATTCTGAGAGTGATTGGGAGAAGGTGCTGTTGTCAGATGAGACAAAAAATTGTTTTCTTTGGCATTAACTCAACTCTCCGTGTTTGGAGTAAGAGAAATGCTGACTATGACCCAAAGAACACTGTCCCCACTGTCAAGCATGGATGTGGAAACATTATGTTTTGGGGGTTGTTTCTCTGTTAAGGGCACAGGACTATTTCACCGCATGGATGGAGCCATGTACCGTAAAATCCTGAGTGACAACCTTCATCCCTCTGCCAGGACATCCAGCATGACATTCCCTCCGCTGGGTCTTCCAGCAAGACTATAACCCAAAACATACATCCAAGGCAATAAAGGAGCGGCTGAAAAAGAAGCACATTAAGGTCATGAAGTGGCCCAGCCTGTCTCCAGACCTTAATCTCATAGAAAACATATGGAGGGAGCTAAAGGTCCGAGTTGCCAAGTGACAGCCTCAAAATCTTAATGATTTAGAGATGATCTGCAAAGAGGAGTAGACCAAAATTCCTCCTGACATGTGCACAAACCTTATCATCATTTACAAAGAAAATGAATTAATGAAAGTGATACTTTTATGCCTACATCAGTATTAGTATTTTGTAATGTGTGTGTGTGTGTGTGTGTGTGTGTGTGTGTTTGTGTGTGTGTGTTGCAATGTCAGTGCTGTGAAGACATCTCACTCTCCTGTGGTGTCAAAGATTGATAACAGATTGGAGCAGTACACCACAGCTGTGCAGGTGAGTACAATCCACAATCTCACTGACAGCCTTTCAGTAAATTGACAGTGCAGCAGTAGCACTGCTTGTAACAAGAAGTTGCTGAATACAAAATGTATTTATAATAAAACTTTGGTGCACTATTTCAGTATTTTTAGATATACAGTGGAGGAAATAGTTATTTGATCCCTTGCTGATTTTGTGAGTTTGACCACGTACAAAGATATGGAAAATCTATCATTTTAAGGGTAGGTTTATTTTAACAGTGAGAGATCACTAAAATATCTAAGAAAATCCGTTGTACCAAATAAATAAATGTATTTGCATTTTGCAGAGAGAAATAAGTATTTGATCCCCTACCAAAAATTAATGAGTTATGGCTCCTACAGACCAGTTAGACATTCCTAATCAACTGGTTACCTACATTAAAGACAGCTGGCTTAAATTGTCACCTGTATAAAAGACATTTGTCCACAGACTCAGTTAATCATTCAGACTGTAACCTCTCCAACATGGGCAAGACCAAATAGCTTCTAAAGGATGTAAGGGACCAGATCATATTATAGACCTGCACAACGCTGGAATGAGCTACAAAACCATAAGTAAGATGCTGGATAAGAAGGAGACAACTGTTGGTGCCATTGTAAGAAAATGAAAAAAAATACAAAATGACTGTCAATATACCTCAGTCTTGGGCTCCATGCAAAATGTCACCTCGTGGGGTATCCTTGATCAAGAGGAAGGTGAGAAATAACCCTAAAACTACTCAGAGCGCTTGTTAATGATCTTAAATCAGCTTGGAGCCCAGTCAAGAAGAAAGCCATTGGTAACACATAACGCCGTAATGGTTTAATATCCTGCAGTGCTCACAAGGTCCCCCTGCTCAAGAGGGCACATTTGCAGACCCGTCTGAAGTTTATTCAGTTCAAGATTGCCCATAATAAGAGTTTGCACAACGACAAGTTTAAGTAAATGCAAGAAAAATGTGCAGTTGCTCTTGTATAGGCTCAAGATTGACCGGGCTTCATGCACTGGAAGACCTGTGGTGAAAACTGTCTTTAACAGTCTGTTTTATCTTAGTTTTCCCAATTCCATCATCTACCTATTAAAATAAGTTTTCTGATTAGCAGTCCACAACCTCAACTGACAAATATTGCGAACTTATATACCTGTAAGCATATTCTTATTTCTACTAGAGTAATAAGGAGGTGCGTTCACCACGCGTGACCACTATTGACCTGCCCATGGTTTCTGATGGCGTGCGCAACATAAAGAGTATGTGGGAGAAAGGAAATGTGTTCAGTTCCAGCCCCAACACACCATCCACCAACAAGGTCAGTTGCATTCATTCATTCACCCTCATTCAACCTTCTCCCTCTTGTACATTTCTCTTGAATCATTGACCCATAGGGCATGGTCAATTCTCTGTGCAGGATGCAGCTGGAATAAAGGTGGGTGTTGCAGGCCGCATCAATGACTGGCTTAACAAAACACCAGAGGCAAGCAAGACATCAGGAGGGAGACCTGTGGTAAGTGCTGTCAAATTTCACACCTGTTTCACAGAGTGAATTTATTTAATTTTCACTAAATTAGAAAATGAGCAGGAAGTCCAAACTAACAATCTGGTGCCACCTAGTGGCTATAGTTTTGTCTACTTCAGAGAAAGAAGGATTGTGTTCTTTAAACCAGAGATGTACATTCACTGTCCACTTTATTAGTTACGCCACTTTTTAATGCAAATATCTAATCATCCAACCACATGACAGCAGCTTTACAAATGCTTTGTCAAAAGCTTTATCTCTGGGATGTTGGTGGATTTCTTCACATTAACTGCTAGCTTCAGGTCCTTTCACAACATTTCAATGGGATTGAGGTCAGAACTTTGACTTGGCCATTTCAAAACATTGACTTTATTCTTCTTTAACATTTCTTTGGTTCTTTGTGTGCTTAGGGTTGTTATCTGTCTGCATGACCCACCTTCTCTTGAGATTCAGTTCATGGACAGATGTCCTGACATTGTCCTTTAAAATTGCATTTCCTCCATTTGTACACAATCTCTCTGACTGTGGATTGGTGGAGTCCAGATTTTTTAGAGATGGTTTTGTAACCTTTTCCAGCCTGATGATCATAAACAACTCTTTTTCTGAGGTGCTCAGAAATCTCATTTGTTCGTGCAATGATGCACTTCCAGAAGCATGTGCTGTGAAGAGCAGACTTTCATAGATCCCTGTTTATTAAATAAAAAGGCTGCCCACTCACACCTCATTGTCATCCCATTGATTGAAAACACTCTAGACTCACTAGACTCTGATTTCACCTTCAATTAGTTCACTTTTTTCCACTCACAAATATGTAATATTGGATAATTTTCCTCAATAAATAAATGACCAAGTATAATCTTTTTATCTGTTTTTGTTTAACTGGGTTCTCTTTATTTACTTTAAAACGTGGGAAATTCTGATGATGTTATGCAGAAATACAGAACATTCTAAAGGGTTCTAAGGGTTCTAAAGGGTTCACAAACTTTCGAGTATCACTGTTTGTCCTATGGAGGAATAATTGAGGGGTGTCACATGTATATATTGTGGCATTGGACTGCTTACTTCTTTAAACCAAACATCCATATTTTAGCAATGCCCAGCAATTTGAAGAATTTGTCATGAGTCCATCATATGGCATGGCAGTGGTCACTGTTGCATGGCCATTGATTGATTCATGGCCAGTCATACCTGTTTGACACATAAGCCAGCCAGAAGGCACTTCCAGAACTCGGGTTACTGCAATGGTAGGCTAGCAAATTGTCACTACACCTCCCAAGCACATACTGCTTGCAAATTTTGTTTCTAAAAGAAAATAATTAATTAAAGTACTGCAGATGGCTACTTGAAGGTGCATTTCTGGTATTGCTATTGTATCTCATAAAATTAGAAATTATTGTTTCCAGCACATAAGGTTAACACGACTAGAATACTGTTAATAACCACCTGAAAGCAATTTAGGCTGCTAAAATTAGGTCACTTGCCAGAGCACAAAGTATTTGTCTAATGTGTTTTCACCGAGTGCTATCAAGCCATTGTTCCTAATGTTGTATAGCTAATATGGATTTTGACTCATTGCCATGTTATTTGTTTGTGGTTTTCTCATGTGTGTTTGCACCTCGCCTGTCCTTGTTGAATGTACAGTGTAATTCACAAGCCACAGGACAACTTATTTTAGAAACAAAAAGGAAAACGACATATATGAATACCCCAGTAAGTAATGGGTGATGGGGCCTCTCTTTTAGGCCATGTCTGGAAACATAAACCCCATCTTGAAATTTGCTATATTTGATACTGAAATTGGTCATGTAGCATATCAAATAACGCTAGAATATCTCAATTTATCAATTGACAGATTGTCAACATATTTTGTGGTTTAAAAGGTATCAACACAAAGTTAAACCCTTTTGTTGTTTGTCACAAGTAACTAAAGATGGAATTGGTGATTCTAGAACACAGTTGCCGTATCATAGCCGCAGACTTCAACAACCAACAACCAGAAAAACCACCAATTTCACACAGCATTGTTGCATCTCTCATAGCCAAATTATGAGAAACCAGGACTCTGGATGACAAGCCATGAAGTAGAAAACATGACGAAGAAACTCAATAATGGTTTTGGCAGCCTTCGCGAAAAGTCCATGATGCAGCACTCTACGTGTATTTTAACTTTTGACTCACCCTATATCCTGTGGCTTTTGACTCACCTGTATTCTCACTAAATGTTTTCTTAAGTATATTTGGACCTAAAGTTTAACTACCTTTTAATCTGCACCTGCATCAATTTCTCCAACACAGTACTTGTTTTAGAAGTATAAACTGGCCTTTATGTACAAGTGGAGATTACTAGGAGACCACCAGCAGCACATAACAGTGCAACACAAGCAAATCACAATTGTCGCCTATCACCCTGCACCAGCCCTAGTGCTGCCATTGTGGCCAATGCTAAGTACATCTCTCAACGTTTACCTGCATCATGCAAACCATAAGGGGTTTTGGTTGAATGCTCTGTTCTATTTTTTACTGCACATTCAGACTCAGAAATTCAGAAGATAAATATAAAATAATTCACATCTTTAACCTGCTGGACAGGGGATTGAGGAATAGCTGGCTGTTAAACGAGGAAGGATAACTACCTTTGAAATTTAGCAGCAAGAAGTGGCTACTGAAATTTGATTGCTGCTTATCTGCGAGGGCTAAATGTCGGCATCCAAAGGACTGTCCTCACTGAGGACTGAGAATTCACTAATCATCCTGTCCATTAGGTTAGACAACCTATTGTGCAATCAGTCCCTGACAAGAAATTCAAAAAACACACAAAATGGGCCTGACAGCACTTTGGCCAAGAGAGCTGCCTCTCACTGCATATTTACCTCACTGCTCCAAAAAAATTAGGGGATGCTTCAAAATGAATACAAAGCAATAAAAATAAGCATTTTATCTTTTTTATTAAACAAGTATATCAGAAAATCAAATGAAACATGCGAAGCTTGGAGAGCCATAGGACGTCTTGAAGCTGGTCAAATGCAGAGAACAGTGAAACTGGAAGAAGAAAATGTAACAGTATAAAGAAGACTAGAGCAGGGTCACCCATCTGCCACAACAGCAAGAGATGACTACTTGACCTTATTGGCAAGAATGAGCAGATGCAGCAATGCATCAAGTTGCAGGGACAGTTACTTGTTGCCACTGGATGACAGATTTGCATCCAGTCCATATGAATTTGGCTCCATCGTGTTGACCTGCATGCCCTGTGACCAGTGGAATGTTTTCCATTATCTGCTGAACACCATAGAACCCGTAGAAGGTGGGTTGATGAACATCATTATTAGACCCATGATATGTGGTCATCTTCTCTCATGAGGCATGCCTGACAATCATGGTGTCCTGATCTGGCACGAAAAAAGAACACAGGAGAAACTAAGTTACATGCAAGAAAATGACTCCTTTAGTGGTGGTTAAGGTGGTTTGGCATCAGCAATGGTGGTCGCACTAAGCTCCATGTCATCAGAAAAGGATTGCTGACTGCTGTCAGATACTGAGATGAGGTCCTGCACCCTACAGTGGTACCTTATGCTGGATCAGTTGGAAACAACTTTCTTTTTATGTACAATAATGCAAGGCCCCACTGTGCACATCTTATCAATAACATGCCTTAGGAGGCATGAATCGAATGCATGGACTTTCCTTCCTGTTCTCCAGACCTGAATCCCATTGAACATGCTTGGAATGTACTGGACAGAAGTCTGGCAAACCACCTAGAGTGGCAGAGAATCGCACAAGAACTGCAGGACAATCTGATCCTGTCCATTCCCCATTGCTGTCAGTGTGTTTTGACAGTCTTGGGTGACCTTACACGCTCCTGAATAGTCAATGTTTGGCACTCTTGTCCAGTTTGACATGCTTCTGTTTACCTCAATAAATACCTTACATGCTACTTTAATTTGCTTTTCTGATGATTTAATCAAATAAAATGCTTCCTAATGTCCCCTAATTTTTGAGTGTGTTTTCAAGACCATTCTTTGTAAAATACCTATAGATTTTCTCTAGTAGATTCCAGTAGATCAGCAGTTTCTGAAACACTCAGACCAACACATCTAGTAGTCTGTAGGACTACAGTTGAGTTAATTCAGTAGAATGTTTCGATTCGATTCGATGATTGATTGTCAGTCCCATGAAGTGTGATGCATGAGAGGAAACATTGCACAAGACGGCATTTGATGCATTTTGTAGAGAGTAATTTCTCTCACAAAAATTAGGGGATATTTTAATCCCCTATTACCTAGAGTGACAATCAGTCTGGCTTTCTTCTGAATTGTTCTCTTATGTCTCTTTTTCTCTTGATAGTCCCAAAGGTTAGTCCTACCTCTAAGCGTTATGAGAACATCTGTGTGATTTTCTTGTTGTCATGTCTTAGACACCATTCTGATTACTTCTGTGTATATCACACTGTTTACATAATATGTTAACTGATCCTGTGTGTGATGTTAATGTCTGGTTTTCCTTTCCAGGACCTAAAACCTGGTGATGTGACTGGCAAGCGCAGCCTGTGGGAAAACAAAACTTCCTCTGCTACCAAGGTAACCACATCAACAGTGCAGCATTCATCCTCCCTTTGATAGATATTTTAATGTTCACTCCATACTACAAATATCTGATTTGAATTCAACTTGTATGGTATGCCATTATTGGACTATGTTTATGCTGTTAAAAGTCAGCAGCATTTCCAGATGAAGAGTGATATGATGTGATCTGTGACAGTGAGCAGAGCAGTAACACTGTGTTTTTGTTTAAAGACCTCTTCCTGCTAGTTGTCTTCAGATTTGAGGAGGTAAATGTTAATCTATCCCAGAAGGACACAGTGATTGTTAATGCACTTTTCACCGGGCAGAATCACTCTCCTTGACCCATATACCATGTATTTATAATCAAAACATCTCTTCAGAAAATCTCTTAAGAACATACACAGATTAAAACTTGTTAGAATAGTTTTTATTTCATATATCTAAACATTTACTTTATTATGTTTAGTAGTCAAAATGTATTTGCAGCTTATTAAAATACCCTTGATTTTGTAAAAAACTGCTCACAATATATTTTCTATTTTTTGTAAGTAGTGTAGTTCATTGAAATTCAATGTGTCTGCATGCAGTATTTTGGCTTCCCATTCACTACAAAGCAGTTCTGCTAATATAATGGTGTTCAGAAGAAACCACAGGAAAATAGTAATGCAGAAGTGATGTAATGAAATACAGTATTTTTATCTTTAATCATGTACATACATGACAATTAATAACACACCCAAATAAAAATGTTACATTGTTGTTATGTCTCAGGGTGTAGTTTGCAGGTGTGGTCTGATTGGATACTGGATTTTTCCACAAGAGGGCATAAAGTTGCTATCCCCACTGCCCTTTTAAAAACGCTCTCACGGGCTACTATTTGTAGTGTACCTATTGGTCATAGGTTATTGCCTGTTAGGCATGCCTCTGTGACGCACTCAAAGACATTTCACAGTCTTTAAGAGGGGATGCATCATTGAATTGGTGGTTTATTTGACGAATTGCCCACCTAGGTCATCCTGACCTAACTGTTTGTGAGGGCACACACACACACACTGAAGGTTGTTTTATCTGCTGACAAGCACTAGCACAGCTCCCTGACTACACACCCCTGTCCCTTACTGGACCATTTCCAAGCTCTTACAGAAAGTACATTTGTTTAGTTGCTAAATTAGGAATTACAGCATATATATATATATATATATATATAGTGCTAGTGCTTGTCAGCAGATAAAACAACGTTTAGTGTGTGTGTGTGCCCTCACAAACAGTTAGATCAGGATGACCTAGGTGGGCAATTGGTCATGTGTGTGTGTGTGTGTATGTGTATATATATATATATATATACACTGCTTAAAAAAATAAAGGGAACACTTCAACAACACAATATACCTCAATGTAAATCAAACTTCTGTTAAATCAAACTGTCCACTTAGGAATCAACACTAACTGACAACCAATTTCACATGCTGTTATGCAAATTGAGTAGACAACAGGTGGAAATTATTGTTGCCAATTAGCAAGACTCAAGAGTAGTTCTGCAGGTGGGGACCACCTCTGTACCTATGCTTTCTGGCTGATGTTTTGGTCACTTTTAAATGTTGGTGTTGCTTTCACACTCGTAGTAGCATGAGGTGGTGTCTACAACCCACACAAGTGGCTTAGGTAATGCAGCTCATCCAGGATGGTACATCAATGCGAGCTGTAGCAAGAAGGGTTGCTGTGTCTGTCAGTATAGTGTCTACAGGCTGGAGGTGCTACCAGGAGGCAGGCCAGTACACCAGGAGACATGGAGTCGTAGGAGGGTAACAATCCAGCAGCAGGTTACAACCGCTACCTCTGCCTTTGTGCAAGGAGGAACAGGAGGAGCACTGCCAGAGCCCTGCAAAATGACCTCCAGCAGGTCACTAATGTGCATGTGTCTGCACACACGTTTAGAAACCGAATCCATGAGGATGGTATGAGGGCCCCGACGTCCACAGATGGGGTGGTGCTCACAGACCAACACCGTGTAGGACGCTTGGCATTTACCAGAGAACATAAAGATTGGCACCCTGTGCTCTTCACAGATGAAAGCAGGTTCACACTGAGCACATGTGACAGACGTGACAGAGTCTGCAGACGCCGTGGAGAGTGATCTACTGCCTGCAACATCCTTCAGCATGACCGGTTTGGCAGTGGGTCAGTAATGGTGTGGGGTGGCATTTTTTTCGAGGGCTGCACAGCCTTCCATGTGCTCGCCAAGGGTAGCCTGACTGCCATTAGGTACGAGGATGAGATCCTCTGACCCCTTGTGAGACCATATGCTGGTGCAGTGGACCATGGGTTCCATATAATGCAGGACAATGCTAGATCTTGTGTGGCTGAAGTGTGTCAGCAGTTCCTGCAAGATGAAGGCATTGATGCTATGGACTGGCGCGTTCCCCAGACCTGAATCCAACTGAGCACATCTGGGATATCATGTCTCGCTCTATCCACTAACGTCACGTTGCACCACAGACTGTCCAGGAGTTGGCAGATGCTTTAGTCTAGGTCTGGGAGGAGATCCCTTTGGAGACCATTCGCCATCTCATTAGGAACATGCCCAGGCGTTGTATGGAGGTCATACAGGCACATGGAGCCCACACGCACTACTGAGCCTCATTTTGACTTGTTTTAAGGACATACATCAAAGTTGGTTCAGCCTGTAGTGTGTTTTTTCACTTTAATTTGGTGTGTGACTCCAAATTCAGGCCTCCATTGGTTAATAAATTTGATTTCCACTGATGATTGTTGTGTGATTTTGTTGTCAGCACGTTCAACTTTGTACAGAACAAAGTATTCAATAAGAATACTTTATTCATTCAGATCTAGGATGTGT
>JAUZST010033155.1:0-28618 GCA_034779995.1 Parotocinclus haroldoi | reverse complement strand
ACACACACACACACACACACACACACACACACACACACACACACACACACACACACACACACACACACACACCCTTCCCTCCTCCCAGCAGGAGGAGCTGCCATGCAGCGCCGCATGGCGTCCCCGGGCATGCTTGTCTAAATTGGCATCGCGCCCACAAGCCTGGAGAAGCCTGGAGTGCCCGTCAGGCGCAGCGGTGATGGAGCGAAGCGGGGCAGGGTGTGTGCGCGCATGCATGCAGCTCACGTCGGTCCTTTCCCCTCGGCCGCGCGAGAATTCATTTCCCCCCGCAATTATTCCGCAGCTGTTTGTTTAATTCCGTCCTGATAGAGTGCGTCTAATCCACTGGCACTCACCAAAAAAAGCAAACATTGGGCAAAAAGCAATTTTCGGCACAAAAAAAAGGGAGAGGAGTAATAGAAAAGAGACAGAACGAGAAGGGAAGAGAGACTGGGGAGCAGAGCGGAATGCACATTAGACGTTTGTGAAAAGACACAGGGAAATTCAAGCGAGCAAAGGAAAGAGTGTTAGAAGCCCCTTTCATTACAAATAAAAAGCCACAAGCTTTTGATACTCCAAAATGACATTTCAAATCCAATAAATCAGAGAAAAATGACAGCCTGAATATTGAATCTGATGTGGCTGAGGGTAGAACACTGGTTAAGGCTCTGGATTATTATGGACTACTAGGTTACTGGGTTCAAATCTGAGTCGAGGGCACGTGCCCTACAAAAGATTGGCATCCTGTCTAGGGCGATTCCTGCCTTGCCGTGCTGCCGGGCGAGCTCCGGCTCTCCTGTGACCCTGTCCAGGATTAAGTGGAACAGGTAATGAGTGAAGTTCAATCTGAGCCTCCACTCTGGAGAAAGAAAAACCTTTAAACTGTTTGGCTTAATTAGAAGTCACCCTGAAGAACGGCATTGACTTTGGTTCAGTTGTGAGTTTCAAATCTTGCTACCACGGTTGGCCCTTATGGCAAAACCATCAACCCTCAGCAGCTCAGCTTACCAAAAGCCATTCTGGTTAATTCTGAGATTACAGTGTGTTGATTAAATAATATGAGTGGAAACAGAATGGCAGTTGAAATAAATGCTTTATTTGCACATGGATTCATTTTCTGATTGTCTGTTGACATTTCTGTTCTCAATCTCATTATTGATAAGAGACAGAGGCACCGATGTACTTGCATCTCAGTTATTGGGCTTAATTAAAAAAAAAAAAAAATCAAACAGGATTTGGAAAAAAACAAAAAAAAACCCAAAAAAAAACAACAAAAAAAAAAACAAACAAAAAAAAAAATACTGCTCTTAACTCCTTGTATTTCTGCAAAATAAAAATAACTTCTCGATTGAGGTCAGCCCAAGGCTGTTCGGTGCTGAGATGCAGATAATCAGCGACAGACCACATTAGTGCACAATGTCCGACTGTCTGTATTCTTAAAATCTTGCCTGCATGTCATCATAGGAACTGCATCAAGACAAGGACCCTGGCAGGGACCAAGCCAATACAGGTATAACTCACACAGTATATAGAAGACAGAGTTGACCAACAGTGCATTCGTCATGACCGATAGGGATGTGAATACTGCTGCAGTACACAGGACCTGCAGCAAATCTACACAAAAGATTTAAAATGAGTCACCTTGGAAAAAAGAAGGACACTGGAGCACTATATGCTTCAAGGGCATGTGAGCTCCACACAGGGGATATTTCAAAATGTGTATATCAGTGTATATCACACGTGGGAGCAAGTTCTACTCCTTGTAGAAACTTATGTACATGCTTAGCATGACCTATATACTGTTTGGCCCCAATGATTTTAAAAGAGGGCTGGATGTCTCAGTACAGGGTCAAAAGAGGAGTCATAGGGTACAGGGCGCCCTTTTAATTCAGAGACAAAATGAAAAGATCTGAATCTGGACATATCTGAATACCCCAGCATGTTAAATGTGAGCGAGCCCATCTTTTAGGCCATGTCCGGAACTTGGTCGCCATCTTGAAAGCCACCTGTCTCAGAAATCAAGTGCCGCAATCAGAACTGCAAGATCTCGTGTGGTTCAAAGGTTATCAACACAAAGTTCAAAACTTTTGTTGCTGGTAACAGGTAACTGAAGATTGAATTGATGATTCTGATGTTCGAGGGATGCAGCTGCTGCATCATAGCAACAGACTTCAACAAGCCTAGGGTGGGCTACTTACAGATATGAAAGAAGTGGAAGGTGCAGGTAGAGGCAAAATGTCATTTAAAGGCACCATCTATGCGAGCTACGCAAGAGTAATATACACTAACAATCCGTTTCCTCAGATTTCATTTTTAACTTGTTTGTTTGAGCAGGATAGCACTTTATATCATGGAGAGGGACAGTAAAATATCCCATACGCTATAATGGGAGTTTACACACAAGGGAATCTGGATTGTATTTAAAAAAAACTTAACTGGGCACATTGGTGCACCAGCAGCAGTAGTGGTAGTAGTAGTATGGGTCTGATTTTTTTCTGCCCTCTTCTTTTATTCCAGTAATATATGGCTTCCCTTTTCTGGCTGGGGAGCAGTACGTTATTTTCTGATTTGACATACCTATTTAAATGAACAGCAGGGGTCTCGGCTACTGCCGGGCAAAGGGGAGAGGCTCAGCGGCTCGGGCGAGTCGAGGACAATGCCATATTAATCAACACGCTCACACACAGGTCTGGACCGCTACGGCGTCAAACCCAAGGTCGACTGCAGAGATAACCGGTGGAGGACAAAAAAAAAAAAAAAAAAAAAAGAGGAGAAGAAGAAATGAAAGCAAACTTTGAAAAGGAATTAGCTGAGGTGACAAAGAGCCGGTTAAAGAACGACAACGTCTCTGGGGTTCGCTCTCTAAATCCCCAACGTGCAGCTGTACCTCTAAAACACACAATCTCACAAGCACACAAAGTGGAGTCACGCTTGGCAAAGTGGGAGCAAACCTCTGCTGTAAACACGATTTGGGGAGATGGAAAGGACGCTCCCATTCCCTATCCCTCCATAGTTCCTCCTCTCTGCTGACTTCTCACCTACATTCCCTAACATTTGGCTTCGCTGCTAGTAGAGAATGTATTGTAAACAAAAAATAAATAAATAAATAAAAAATAACCCTCCATCACTGTGATTCCCTGACACCCTTCAGCTCTAGTACACAAATGTACCGTCTAGCCCTCATTAGGCTTAGGTAAAGAGCCAGCCTTATTCCTTTTGCTCGGAGCTCTGCTCTTCAAACAAAAGTGACATCAATGTTTACACGAACAAATAGTGGCCGGTGGAAACAGAAAAGTAAGAACAGAAGTTAAAGCAAAGACAGACAGCAAATACCATGTGTGAATTACCATAAAATAAATAACAATGGTTGGGTTTAAGAATGAAGTCCAGACCAGACAAGGATGCTAAGGCATGACCTGAAGAGAGTTTTTCATGAAAGAAATTAACTGAAACCTCTTTTCCACATCTGTCCAAGTTTCAACCCCAACACCACCCCTGAAAAATGTTAATTTTTAATCAAAATGAATCACATTTTATAGCCTTAACAGTTCAGTCATTTTCTACAACTGCTTAATCCAATTCAGGGATGCGAGGAGAGCACAGGGTGCACAAAATAAACATTTATTAAAAAAAACAACAATAAATAAAAACCTTTCTAATGTGCTTAGGTGGCACAGTAACAAGTCATCAGTCTACCTCCACATTCTGGGCAATGACGTCATAAAGGCATGCAGGAGGTAGAGGCCGGTCAAGGGATCATCCCCTGAGAGGGCAACGTCACCCTTTGTTGAGGCATCACCCTCTGAAATGGGCTGGTCTCACTTCCAGGCCACACTTCCAAGTTTACACAAGATCCAAGTTCTGTTATCTCATTATAGGCATCAAAAGCACTGTACACACTACTTAAGATATACCTGCAGTCTTAAGTTTGTGCTCCCTGGTAGTACACTGCTCCCAAAAATGAATATGAAGCGAGAAAGAAGCATTTTATTTATTTAGTTCATTAAACAAGATCGTCAGAAAAGCAAACACTAGTTAGTCGATGATTCTAATGAGATGCAAACTCAACTATGGTGATTAAGTAGTAAGTTATATATTCATGGGGGAGAACAGAAGCATGTTAAACTGGACGTTGACTGTTCACTAGGCTGTAAGGTCACCCAAGATTGATCAAACACACTGATGGGGCACGGATAGATCCAGACAGGATCCTCTTAGTATTCATTTTGAAATACATTTTTTGTGAGCAGTGTACATACTAGTATTTCCTAAATATAAAAAAAAAATATTTGCAGGAAGCAATCTTGGCATATTGGCATCCAATTTTATAAACCCGTAATTGAGAGTGCACTCACATGCATGAAGGAGTAGTAGGCCGGTTTCCCTGTGTAGAAAAGGTAGTGGAAAGGGCGTCCCTTCTCATCCCATTGCACCGCTACACAAAAACACACAAATTGTCACATTTTTGGTGTAAGAGTATGCATATTCGTTGTGTATAGCTGCACTGCATCTCTCTCTGCACTGCTTCAGGGAGTTTCTATGGGTTTGATTATGTCTGTTATGGAAATTATTTGATTTGACACGCTGTCTTATATTTCATATTTCTGTTTAGCTTTCTGTTTAACGCACACACGCACACACACACTTAGAATAAACAATATGTGCGAGTGAGTCAGTGTAAGTTAATCATAATGTGCCTCCACATCAGCCTCCACTTGCTTAGCAAGCTTCCCATATTAATAGCTATAATGTTGTGCAATTTACATTTTATATTAATTTTTAAATATATTTGAAATACAAAAAAAATACATTTGCATTCCCCGAGAGAAAACCACAGTGCATGAACAGAGCTGAAAGTGAAGAAGAAATGAAAAGTCGAAAAACTGTTATTAAAAGTGTTCAGAAGGCATCCATCTATAACGTATAAACATAGCTCTATGTATAAAAAGGGTAGTGATGTAAAAAGAGGGAAAAAAACTAAATATAAGAAAAGACAAGAGAGGAGTGAAAAAAGAAGAGCAAGAGAGCAAAAAAGCAAGTATAAGAACACATTAAAATATATTGGAAGGATGGAAAAAAAAAAGATATAAAAATGTAAATGAGAGAAATATGAAAAATGGGAAAAAATAAGACCGTGAGAAAGGCAGACAGAAAAAGAAAACGTATAAAAAGCAAAAAATAAAAAGAAAATGAAAAGGGAAATAAAGGCTTAAAAGCAAAATACAACCATGTAAAAAAGTTAAAATGCAAAGAGAAACTAAAAAAAGCAAAGAGATTTGAAATTCTGAAATAAATAAGGAGAAATAAGACAAAGAAAAATACAGAGAGATGGGGAATGAGAAAACATTAAAAAAGGGAAACTTGGCAAGCAGTTAAAGTAAGACATTGTAAAAGTACTGAAGAAAGAGGAAAAAGCAAAATAAGGCAGATAAATAAAGTGAGAAAAATACCTAGATAAAATTATGAAATAAATTGAGAGGAAAAAGTAAAAAAGAGAAAAAGAAAGAAAAAAAAGGAACAAAAAGTAAGAATGAATGGAAACGGAAGAGTCTGAGAAAAGTCAGAATACTAAGAGAACTGTGAATTTGTGAAAAAAACACCTAGAAATAAAATAGATTGGGAAAAAAGGAAAGAAATAGATAAAGAAAAACTGAAAAGAAACAAGTCAAGAAAAAAAAAAGAAGATTAACAACAGATATTTGAAAAGAAGTTGAGGATAACTGAAAAAAATGTGAATTTATGATTAAAAGAACATGAACATTAAAGCAATATAAAAAGAAGCAATATAAGAGAAGGAATAGGGTCATAAATTAACATACCTGCCTGTTTTGGAAATATCAGGTCTGGATGCTGAAATAGAAATACTTAAAAATTAACACCTGAATCATTTTTGCTGTTTCTCTCTCTTAAAAAAAAAAAAAAAAAAAAGTTCATACCTTCATGACAGGTCGTGCACGCTTCTCAAACAGACTGGAGGGGAAGAGATATGCTATGCACCTCTGCAAAGAAAACATTACGTGATGATTACTAAATTATATTCTTAAGTAAGTTTTCACCCCTGCTCAGAAGGGGGATTTTGTTACATTTCTATCTTTTGGCAAAAATGAAAAAGAAAATATGTTTAGGCAAAAAGCAAAGTTTAGGCACCTATTTGGAAGATCCAGTAGTGTTTTTAAATGCTTACATACAGTGTGTTTCCATAATTAAAACGTGCATTCTTCAACTGGCATTAAACAAGCATCTTTCTGGTGCCTGTTCACACCGTGTTCCCATTTTAATGGCTACTGAAAAACAACCCTGAATCACGTAACAATTATTAGAACATGGTTTTATTGGACAGCTCAAATTTACCCTTCAGGTCACTGACAAACAGAAAAAGGCCATTTATGAGACAGCTAGAAAAAAAGGACTAGAAAAAGAGACTGCCATGGAGTGAGCCGACGGCAGATGCAGTTGAAAAGGACACGCAGTCATGCGTCACACTGTCAAAACGGGTGAATTATTGAGAGCAAGCGGCGGCGAGAAAGAGTAAAGAAGGATGAGGAAAGGCAGTAAGGAGGGAGGTGGGGGGGGGGGAGGTGGAGAATGCATCGACAGATGAAGGCAGCACCTGTTAGTTCCTTAAAATTCAATATAGTCCAACTCCCTAAGGGAGGTATAGTCTCTTCAAACTGTTTCACAAAGCACTGTTGCATAAACTTTATACCAGGTGCCCAGAACTTTACAGAACTACGTCCCACTTCAAACGTCCACTTTAGTGTCATTCAGTAATGTTGAGGCAATAATAATATACAAACATTTGAATTATGCTATTCCAATTGTTTCCCATACATACTCACCAATAACTGTACAAAAGTATTAGGACAACTAACAACATAAAACATCTTTTGTGGACTGTGGTAGCCTAGCGGTTAAGCTACCGGACTCTGGACCAGAAGGTCCAGGGTTCGAATCCCACCTCGGCCAAGCTGCCACAGTTGGGCCCTTGAGCATGAAACTTAACCCACAACTGCTTGGATTGTAAGATTGTATCAGTTAAAAGTCACTCTGGATAAGATTGTCTGCGAAATGCTGCAAAGGTCATCCAATCCTTAATTAGTCCTTAATATGGGGTCTAATACTGCTCACAAAACTTGGGGGATACTTTAAAAAGAAATGTACCATAATTAAATATCCTCTATTTTTGGTGAGCAGTATATAATCAGCTTCCATCCTTCTGGGAAGCTACAAGATTTTGGACTGTGAGAATTTTTGCCCATATATCCAGAAGAACATTTGGGAGGTCAGGTTGTTAAACGTGAAGGCCTGGCTCAAAATCTATGCTCCAGTTCATCCCAAAAGGTGTTAGATTTGCTCGCAGTCACCTGAATTCAATGATTAAAAGATTTGTATATATAATTCAAAGCAATACAGTCAAAAGTAAAATAAGTGAACTGCAAGGAAGAAAATTCTCTCAACACCCTTACTGTTTATTGCTGAATTAGGCAAACCAATGATGCTGCACCACCCAAGGACCTTAAATGACTAAATAGCACTAAATATGGTGTGGTACAATGTGGGCCATAATAATTGACAACTTTCAAAATGTAACTTTTAAAGAGGGTGCAAAATTCAGAGGTGTCGGCAAGATCTTCAAATGATCACTTTCTCAAGCACCTAAATCAAATCAGTGGTATGGTGGGAGGGGCATAAAGCAACTAATAACCACATGTACCATCAAACATAAAATCAAGTGGTGTGGGACGATTCTTCCGTGGATAAGTGACAGGTCCACAATGCCTCATCTAACTCCAAAAAGAAAATCCAAAAATGCCTCACTATTGCTCACTACAGCAACATCAGTTTTGAGCCATACGAGCGTCCAAAACTCAGAGCAAGTCAGACGTATTTATAAAACACATTTACAATGGAGCATTATCTCAAAGCAGCTTTATAGACCAGTCGCAAACTGAGCAAGCTTAGGGCGACAGTGACGAGGGAAAAGTCCCTTAACGGTGCAAGGAAGAAACCGTTGGAGAGCCAAAAGTCAAAAAGAAACCCCACCTCGTTGGGTGGCTTAGAATTACTGTTACTGCAAACGTTCTAACATTTAACAACCAAAGCACATAACATAAATAACATATGGAATTGAATGCAATAGCATAGAAAGTGGTGTGGCATCATTGTTCGATGCCTCGGTTAAATCAGTGAATATCATTTCCATGTTTTGCATATGGATCATTTGCATAATCGATCCAGTGATTTCCATAATTTAATCACTTGTCCTTATTAATGCTGCAGTTTCAATGCTGCGGAGTGTATATTGCAAAAATCGAACCGTAGCATTAGGTTGGGATATTTTTTTTGATTAAACGTGGTATTTTTATTCAATGTTTTTTCTGTCACCCTTTGATTCCTTTTTATTCCCATCAACATTGCATATTCTGTTTTGATGTGGCCTTTGCAGGACATCTCATTATTGGAGATCTCTTGAGCCGCGACAATCGCATAATGCAAAGTAAACGTTTGTGTACTGTTAGTTCAGGCAGAATGTTTGTCTGTGTTAAACAAAGCTATGACTAGAATGAAGATCAGTTAGCTCTAGTTGCAAAGAGCACTTCAGAAAGATATCTACTATGGAAACCTAGTGGCTTTGAAGAATAAGTTCAGTGAGTAACATGAATGGACACTTTAGTGAGGTGGATAATTAAAAAGTAAAAGGTGTGCTATGGCAGAATATAAGATGTATTATCAATGCTGGAAGATCTAATTAGCACACAAAAGGGTTACGTCGGTTTCCCTAGCAGAAACAGTCACGCTGCTCAGCTGTGCTCAGCGGATGCAAAAGAGTTGGCGTGAGAACGGCCGTGAAACGGAAAGTTCGCCGGTGCACCTAGGCATGTTGCAAACCATAACCATCAGTGCTGCTTTCATTCCACTTGTCATAAGTCTTGGCATCATGCTTCAGTGTCTTGAAGGCCGCCTGCTGAACTCGAAATACTGCATTAGCGTGTGACGGGAAAGAGAAGGTAGGTGAATTACGACCTGCTGCCGCAGCTGTCTCACGCCTCTGCTGCATTCGCAGGAACATCGGAGCTGGCGACGCATCCGGCGTCCGCCTCGCTACCCAGCAGTCCAAGCCATTCCCCGCTCGTCTGGCAGAGGCACGGCGGGTGTCACTGCCTCTTAGCCACGCTGGCACTGAGGACTCCATTCATTAACGAAGGTGGAGGTTTGGGGATAAATGCAAATTGGGCACATTTGGTGTGATGAATCAATTAGAGTCAAGGGAAAGAACAAGAGCGAAGCATGAAAGTATCCTTGAACATCACCAGCTTGCTGCGACCACAGGAGAGGCTCTGACTGGCTACAGCCCAAAAAAAGCTATAGGCATTATAGCAAATTACAGCGATTAAATCTAGATCCCAGCAGAAACCAATCAAGCCTAATAGCTACTATTTAAACAGACTCTTTTCTAATCGAAAAGCACTTAACTGGGCAAAGAACAAACTTAAATAAGACTACATCAGTTGCACACAATGAAGGATGAAGCAAGCAGTAACATAAGATATGTCCTACCGAAATGGCTTATGCACTTATCATAAAGAAGAATGGCTCAAGAGTCAGTGAGACTGGAGACTGGAGTCTGAGGCCTCAAATTACCCCAGCTCCCCATCAAGTGCAGAGCCAGCTAAGTACCGGGACACAACACCAAATATTTAGCGCCACTGCAGTAGCGCCACTATATTTAGAAAAATATTAAGTCAACATGTTGATCCCTGGAGAGACTTCTTCAGGTCTTCTGTCATCATATTGATTATAGGTAAAAGGTGCTTAACTGGAAGTGGGATTAAAAACAACAATGAGAAAAATTCTCCAACCTTTTGCACTACTCTAAATATTATTCTTTTTCTTTTGCAAGTATTCATTTTTTCCCCAGAAATGAGATACAGCAACCCTTTTATTTTGATATATTATATTGCATTTAATACTTGTAAATGTTCATTTAAATAAATGTTCATTTAAGTTCAGCTGCAAAAAATAGGATATTGGCATTATATTATTGGTCATCCGTCACCCTACTCTCTAAATATCGACATCGGTCATTAAATAAAACCCTTATGACCACTGTTTCCCAATTTCACCATTAATAACTCAATAACAATTTATGTTTTTGTTCAGGGAACTGGGGCTGAATCCAAATATTCGGATATTCTTTCATTGAATAGGTATTGGGTAGTTCATTTTTTTTCTCCTTACCTCCTTGATTATGTTTTATAGCTGCTGTATTACTCCTTTGTACCTAGAGATGGCACTGTTACATTGATTGAATGAAAAACGGTAGAAGAAGAGCTATGGAGTTGTTAACGTTTTTACACTGTGGAGTAGATTTATTTTCTGGCATAATAACTTGACCTAACTAATTAAACTCTCTGTTCATACTTGGTTACTTTTTAAAGTAGTGATTCAACACCGCAGATTATTTGTACGCGCTTCTAAGAGATACCAATAGCTGGTCCAGATTTGACGGTGGGGCGGGATCTAGGCACTCAGTGGCTGCTGGAGTTTATTCTACCATCTTATTCTACAGAGCCCCCTACGTCAGGGAAAGAACGAAAGTCTTTACCCGGATTAAAAAATGGTCGGTGATAAACACAGGGAAGATGTTAAAATTGAAGAAGTGAGTTTTATGCAGGGAGATCTGTATAAATGTTCTACGTTAGGACATGACCAAAACAGGACCTTTATTTTACAAAGCGACTGAGCTACGCAAAGTTAACTAAACTGAGGTGAGTTAACACACTACCTAGATTAACCAGTTAGCAGTCTGACCTTAAGCGTCATTATTAAAAGGCATAATCGTAGCTGATGTGAGAAAACATAACGCAGCTTCCCTGTGTTTATTCCCTACCATTTTCCAGTTGGGTAAAGACTTTAGTTCTTTCGCTGACGTAGCAGGCTCTGGAGAATTAACCGGTGGGCGGGGCTTACCTCCAGAAGCCAATGATTTTCTAGATGCCGCCCCACCATCAAATCGGGTCCAAAAGTCAGAAGCGAGAATCTTTTGGAAGCGAAAGCGAGACTGAGAGAAGCGTAACGTAAAGGAGCAAGGAAAGCGATACACATACTTCAACAATATTAAACTCAAGATAGACAATTACAAACAGAAATATTCTGTTTACAAACTGGTTTTATAACAAAATGTAATTTTTTGGTTATGGATTCTGTTTTGGTTCTTAAAACTTTAGGACTCATTTTGACGCCATACAAACTACTCATAGAACGGAACACAGCACAGATCTAGTGTATGCAATTCCCCTAAGTGGTAACACCTGGTCATTATGATCATCTCAATGCTTATAAGGAGCATACTGCAAGCCAAACATCACTCTGTAATTCTTGTGATGACCCTTGGCCCATCAAGAAATGGACTCCACAAGCTCTCTCAAAGTGTCCTGTGCTTACATCAAAGTCATTTTAATCTTTAGCAAAAGCCCTTATCCAGAGCAATTCACAAACAATGCCATCTTACAATCCAAACAATTTTGGCCTTGCTCAGGGCACAGATGTACGATCTGATTAAGACCTAAGAAACTGAGTCCTCAAACCCTTCCTGAACAATGTGTGCGTCACGGTGTATTATGCTGCAGAAAGAGGCTACTGCCATTATACAATACCAATGTCATGAAGTGGTGTACTTGGTCTGAAACAACACTTAGGTAGGCGGTACTAGTCAAGTTACATCCACATGAATGCCAGGAGCAAGGTTTCTCAGCTGACCACTGCCCAGACGTCACACGTTAAATGGTATGCACTAAACAGGTCAGTGTTTTCAGTGTTATGCCTGATTGGTGAACACAAGTGAAGCGCTTACATCAATGTCTTCCTGAGTGAACGTCTCAGGGTCTTCTCCCATCATATTTGCCAAGTGTCGTTTTCCAATATTGAAGTCCTCGATCTGTTTTTTAATGAACTCCTCCGAAAACTTCTCGGGCCCGGCTGCCGCCAGGTTCTTGCGCCACACAGCCGAGGAAATGCATATCTGTCTACTGAGGGGCTGGAGAAAGAGCAGTGAATAGTAACAGTTAATAAGTATTATATACACAAGATGAGCCGTAGAGATGCACTGAAATGTTGGAAAATGGAAAAAATGATACACATATATATTTATGTTATTATAAATACAAAAAGGCCTACTAGCAGGCTGTGCCAGAGAGGAGATACAAATGCAGATAGTAAACAAACAGACCTGGGGGGAAAAAAAAAGACCACAACACTGCACACTAAAACAAGGAAGGTTTGAGGGAGAAAGGAAACCTGAAGAATTGCAATGCTCATAAACACGAAGTAATTTAGAATGTTATATGCTCAGGTAGTGCAACGGAAATTTCCTAGACAACCGCCACACCATCAAAGAAAGATCAAGAAACTGCGGTGATGACGCATCTCCTAAACAAGGTTTGGCATATGCTCCTGGTTTCATGTTTTGCTCGTTCGATGTATCGATTCATCAATCATTTATGGTGTTCAGCACATTTTGGTCACCTGTGAGCCCTCATATACACTCCTGCCCAAGTTCCTTAAGTGAAACATTTTCCTAAACCAAGTTAAAAGGTTTCTCTTATCCCAGATTAATCTAATAACCAGCGTAAATAATTCTGGATATATTGTATAAAGACAATTTCATAGTGCAAGTCCCGTTACTTGATGCATGTTTATGTGTACACTTGTGGTGATAAATACTTCGAAATATTTTTTATATATATATTTTTTTTTTTTTCAGCCGTTGCATTATACTGTTAGAATTATAATATAGAATATTAATATAGAATTCTGAATACTGAAAAGGATGCACAGATACAACGCCATGCCAATACCGTAGTGCACAATTTAGGCACCCTATCAAGTACATCAGCACCGGGTTAGGACGTAGTTTGTTACATATGCCTGTTTATTAGTCAATATTCGTACGCAAACGAGTAAAACGCACGGGGGGAACGTACGAATAAAGTGCTTTACTCAACATACTTGAACAAAATATTATTTTAAAATAACTTGAAAACGTTTTACTAACGCATCTACATTTGCTTAGCGTTATCTGGTCAGTGCAAGGACATGGGTTCCGTCCCAAACGGCAGACTGTAGCGCTAAATAGGATGCCAAAACCCCGCGCTGTAGCTCATTAGTCAGGCACCCTATCTAGTACTGCAGCAGTCGTTTGCAAAATATCCAGCAAAGATGAACAGCCTCCAACTTTGCGCAGACGATACTAAAACACACATTCGTATAAAAAAAGGCAAAGACAATCAGACTCAAAACCGCTATTACCTGACGGTTAATTTTCGGCGTAGCTGTAAATGCGCTCCGGCTACATCTGACACATTTTGAGAGAACAGACCTCACCACAGCGCTACTGGAGGCAGCCATGTTGGCGGTGTGATCTCTTGGCGCACATTTCACGTCACGTCCGGTGGCCATAGAATACATATTATATAAAGCTATAATTATTTATAGCCAATTATTATATAATTTTTTGTTACATAATAATAAATAGTTATGTAGGCAGAAACGCGGGCATCAAATTACATTCTGTTCACCTTTTGTAAAATGTTGACATCTGTAAAGGTGTTTAATGTTTGCTCAGACTATTGTCCCTTTGACGGCTAGTTTGGATCCCCATCACCCACTCCACCCCCCAACCCCAAATGAAGAGCGAGTTAATTACCTTATTAATTACTGCCTGCATATCAACTTTGGCCATCCAGCGCCACCCCCACTTCAAATGGCATTGACCAAATTATATTGTTATTTTAATTTCACTTTTTCAATACATTTTAGAACACATTGTCTTTGTACGCTCGACTACCTCTTTGGAGTCTGTCTATCCCTTTTGCCGTAATCGAGTACAAGCCAAAAGTTTGTGTCAAATCTGACGTTATCACAGCATGATAATGCTGCACAATATTGCAAAGAGCGTCTTGCAATGTTATTGAATGGTACGTGCCCCAGAATTGCTTGAAGATGTTTTGGTCTGGTTACTGTGGAGAAAGCCAGGATAGCCAGCCGTACTTGACCTCCTTTGATCAGCTTTGGAGTGTTTAAGGTCCGTACTCTTACTCTTAGTATGAATCATTTTCTAGATGTTGACCCCCAATGTAAAGCATGTTTGAATGATTTTCCATGATCAACATTTTTATGTGCTGTAACTACACATAGATAACATAAACATAAGAGCAAGTTACAGTTACAGTTTTGCTACAGGGTTGTAAAGTTTAATACAACTATCTTCTCGTAGGTCTGGTCTATCTTCAAAAACAATAATATATGCTGTTAACATAGAAATTTTTTATGAAGAAACAACAAAAAGGATCAAATCAGCACATCATTTGATCAGCTGTGCCCAATCTCTTTTATAAAGCTATGGAATGCTTTCTGTCGTTCCCCTTTACCTTGTTTTTCTGCCTCTTCGAGTCAGCGAGAGAATCAACATCGGCCGTTTGACACTGAGACTGGAAGATCTGACATGGATGGGTTTACGGCCCATCCGTGTCCTGAAATGTCTTGAAAGTAATTCTGTTTCTGTCTGAAGTGTTAATCATTACTGCCTGATGTTTCCTTCTTCACTACCGTCTGTCAAGGTAATTAGTAATTAGCCATTTATTAGCAGCATCATGGACTTCAAAAGGCTGTTCCGGCTCCATAGGCATGTGCTATGTTACAGATCAATGCTCTGTCTTCAGCCTTCTGTGGTATTGGGGCCGCAGCAAGTACTCAGGCACATTCATCAATCTGAAAGGCTGCTAGCCTCTGGCTCGTGCCAGTCCACATGCTATGCTCGTCAAAGCCATGATGGACTATGTTTGCACTGAAGCTTTAGCTACAAGCACAGTGCTGCTCTCTAAGAAAAATAGACTCGACCTCTGGTCTCTAATTCACCATAGGGGGTTACAGTGCTAGGCATAAATCATATGTTAGCTTAACACGGTTAAAGAAGGACTTGTTGGTCTGGTGCTTGTGTGGCTCTGACCGGTTTCTTTTACTTCCTTGCGCAAACTATGAAAGCAAATAACAGACCTTCCCCAAACTCAAACATTATTTTTGTTTGGTTTCCACCCGTCTCCATTTAGCTGGCTGATTCTGATGCGTCAGTGCTGCAAGAGCGCTGTTAAAGCAGAGCATTAGAAAGGTGCGAGGTTTATGATGAACTTTTTAAGTGCAACAACTTTATACCGATCAGGTTGGTTCGACTGGTGAAAGAATGAACGACAAGATAGTTTAAAGCATTTGAGCTAGCTACAAAAAAGTTTATGGAACATGATAGTGTTTCAAGTTTTAGAAAAGATACAAAGAATGACTATTTTCTACAGTACATTAACGTACTAAATGTCTTCATGCTGTGTTTTGATTCATATTCTAGTTTAAAGCTAAACACTATGTTCAAAGTATCTAAACTATGAGAATACAGTAAATCTAAACTATGGGAATATGGTAATGTCTGATCAGTGTCTATTTTGGATCTTAAAATGTACATACAAAGTGTGTGTATTTTGGGATGCAGCCTAATAATGAATGTTCTTTTTTATTTAACTTATTGGATAAGCGTGACCTTGGCCTACTGTCAGAATAAACGTTTAAGGTTTGCCTATTAGTAAATAAGGAAAAAAGGAAACCCACCTTCAAAAGATCTCCTTAATATCTCTGTAGGACAGTATGGTGGCGCGAATGGTTAACACGGTTGGCGCACCGTTCCAGCGGTTCCTTGTTCAATCCTGACCTCTCATGTGTGGAGCTTGCATATCTTCCATTTCATTACATTGATTTACTCAATTTCAATCCAACATTGTGAATAAATGATTTTTTGTTCATAAGTGTGTGAGTGTGACTGACAAGTATTGTTCTAAAATTAAAAGATGTCCTTCACTGCATGATTAATGTTTACTCATCTTCATCTTATTAAACACTCAATATTACACAATAAACAATATTACAACTGTATTCATATTCAATCTAATGTTAAATATATAATATATAAAATATTATAATATTACATATATTATATAATACAGTTGATCACATCTCAAATGTAATTTAAAAAAAAAAAATTTTATACTGCTTATGCTGTTCAGGGTCTGGAGTACAGAATTCAAGCAGTGAAGGAAAGCATGTACATTGAATAAGATGCCAGTCCAAAGCAGGGCTGGGTTCTCTTCTGGGGATTTTGCAGGCCAGTCCAGATGTGTGACTGCTCCTTATTGTTCATCATCATGCTAATCAATCACATTTGTAGCCCTGTGAATGTAAGAACCCATCAGTAAAAGTTTTGCCACCTCAACCAATAGGACAGTTTCCTCATAATTAAAACATCCACCCATCCTCCACCTTCATTCGCTTTTTGCACGCAATCGTTATTGAAGACATGTTGTATCATTCACATGAAGAAATCAAAATCATCTGGCCAGATATCACGATTTCTGTCATGAACAGTCCACTTTTTTTTGTCTTATTGCAAACTGTAATAGGTAAGTCCTCTTGCATGTTACTCTTCTCCATATGTTCATGATATGTAATTCCCTGTTAGTTCAGAGATTGAATGTTTGAAATACCTATATTGACTTCTAGGAGCAATTCTTGCCTGGAAGCAAAACGATTTTTAATTCATTCATAAGAATTTCCTGTAGACTCAAAGTTTAGCGACTCCTGGTAGACCCCAATGACCACACGCTTCCACACACCTGCAAATTCATGCCCAAATGCAATGCATTTCTCACACATCGATGAGATCTTCACTGCACTGTACCACCTCTTCTCAATCTGTAAATCCCATCACACACACCGGAGATATTTATAGCCCTAACATCATCGTGCAATGATGTCTGCAGGAGCCTGAGGTTACCACCTCCTTAAACATACAAGATGAATATTTTTTTCTTATTTTCCAGTGACAAATACTAAACAATTTTATACAGTTATACATACATAGCTATGAAATGTGTGTGATTTAAAAAACAGAGGTACTTCACCACTGAAACTATGTTATATCGTCACGCTTTTCTGGAGGTTTGATTTTAGGATTAATACTTACTATAGCAGCCTATGGTTTAGTCGCCTTTTCTACGGATTAATCAGCATTCCCCTTCGCTCATGGCTCGGTCGTAGGCTCAGTCCAGAAAGTCATTAATCCTTGAAAAGCGAAAAAAGCATGTCTATTTTGAGAACATGAGTGCAATGCCAGAATCAATGGGATGAATTGCAGTAGTGTTGCTATTGAGAATAATCTGAATATTAAAAAAAAAAAAAAAATGAGCAAACATACAACGAGCATGTAGAAGTGAGCAGAAGAAAGAGTGAAAGAGAGATGTGCTGAGCCTTTAGTGGTCGTGGTTCAGGGCTTATTGTAATCACAATTTCCACAGTGCTTTACAGCGATTTCCTAATATCCTTACTGGCTCGTGCCAGGATAAGCGCATCTCACCGTCTCGCCTTAAAGCTGTTATACTACTTAGCACTGCTGGGTTATGGCCAACACAATCACATTCATGGGGCAGCATGCTCGGAGCTGCTTTTCCGCTGGTATTCGCGCCCCCATTTATGCACCATTCACCCCTAAAAACCAGCTCAATGACCTAATATCGAAGCTTTAGAGCAGTGTAAAATGCACAAGGGATCCAGTGTGAAGACTACTGAGGGAAATCTGTCATTAGAAAAGCATCACGCGTGTGCCTGTATCTCACATGGCATTCAATGAATCTAAATCAAATTTATCAAATACTGAGAGGACGTATTGATCGACACACTGGGGCCCCTTATACACCCACGGAAGCTGAGGGCAAAGGGGGAAAAGAGGTGGACAGCGGGGAAAGAGGAAGAGAGTAAAAACACAAAATGTGATGTGTCTGTGTATGCATGTGTGCCTTTGTCATGGGTGCCAGTGATCTGTTCTTGCCCCAGGGCTACTCAGCTAACCCCCCCCCCCACTACACCCCCCATTATCGTCCCCCTGATGCCTCTGCCCTGCATGAACCAGCACATGTGCCTAAGCCGACGATGATTGGCTTCTTATCTGCAGGGAGCGCTGCAAAGGGAAAACTGTGATTGGAAAAAGCAGCCGCGGGACATGAGCGAGGGCCACATGGTGTCCTTGCCTCAGCATGGAGCTGCCCAGAGACTCTGCACACGGTAATTCACGCAAGACCTTCCCGGCCCAGGAGACAGCGACTGAATAATACGCATCACATACACACACGTCAAACAAAGCCAGAAGGAAAAAAAACACAAGGACAAACAAATGATATGTATCTGCAGACACAAAAGGACAATTTGGAAAGAAAACACTTGGATTAGGGATGTGAGTATATAACAGCATGGTTAAAGAAGGAAATGTGTTAACTATATAATACATACAAAGGATGTGCCACCCTGTGTCAAAGGTTCATATCACAGGGTTAACGGATATTCGATTTTTTAAAGATCATGATGTTTCTGAGCAATCAATCCAAATAACTCCAGTCAAAAGAAATGAATGTCAAAAAAAAGGCTGTTGGTAACCCTGCAGCTCATACCAGGGCCAGTACCCCTAAGTTCAGGATCTATACATGTTTCTTGCTGTGTTCACAATAGTTCAGATCTATTTATAATTAAGCTCTAAAACCAGTGAACCTACAGACGTTTAGTTCTAACAAACAAAACATACGGAAGCCATCGTAAGCACTTCGGCAAAAATAGATCAAACCAATGAACAATAATCTGTTTACGTTTTGAGTGTTTATATATACAGTACTGTGCAAAAGTCTTAGGACACATTATATTTAATTAGTACTGTCAGTAATAGTATAATGATAATATATAAATAATGACAATATATAACATTTTGTCTATGATTTATTTAGAATGTCACTCCATATTATTCTTTACACCGATCTTCATTCCAATTTTTGTGAGCTATAGAATTTCTTAGCATTTGCACCGTGTTACCCTTCTGAAAAGACAATGCCTGACTATATAAGGGTCAACTTGTCATCCTGATAAAGCTGCCAGATGCTACTATTGCTTAAGTGTGAGGGGAAGTCACAATAAATATATGCCACTGTTTGTTTTGAACCTTCAGGTGTCTTTGTGTGTTTTAGCAACATTTACCATGTTGTGTGATTGTAAAAAAACTGGTTATATATATATATATAAATATACGTATATATATATATATATAAATATATATATATATATAAACCTTCCTAAATGTCACTTCGAATGTCAACAGTACGTTCAAAGAGGATTTCAAATGAAAGTGCTTTATTAATACCACTGCCAAAATCTTTATAATCCTTTGTAATCTAGTAGCTAAGTTGTATGCAGGTCAAATTGGCTCACACCAACCAGATTGGCTATAAACCCCTAAGAATCTAAGTAGCTTCACTCTGTTTTTAACTTATGCGATTGACTTACTTTTTGGAGTTTTAGCACGGGCAGATTATTCGTTACGTTCACAGCATGAGAAAAGTCTCCACCTATGAAACCTGATTTAGGATTCCAAAGGGTCAACCATGTAAAATCATATATTCCAAAGTATCCGAGAAATACGAAATATGAAAAGGAATTTGGTTACAGTACAGTTGCAAAACACAGATTTACTTATACTAGATTCTACTTATAGAGCTTAATTTATTGTTTTTCCTATATTGTTATATAAAGCGTATTCGTACACTTTTTAGGACAAGAACTGGTGTTTCCATCAGCTGGATCTGACCCCGAACCAAAGGAACTGCCTTTTAAACTTGAATTTACATTATTATGCGATTTATTTAATTTTCCCTCCTAAACTCCATCTTAATTTTTGAAGACATGTATTTAAACTTTTAAGATGTATATGCTGTATGTAATTATCATTGCAAAATCACATTTATGGCAACAAAAATTCAAGGACATAAAAAACTCTCTGTCCTATACCAACTGATTTGGCAGACCTAATGTATATGACTCCTTTGATTTCATTATGCTCCTCTTCTTGTCCGTTCAGGACTTTTTCATGCTTTCCGTATCTGCCCTAACTGTTAAATCAGCAAAAAAACTTCTCATGTTATCCTAGAACTGCTCAGAGAGAGTAGGCTTTTAATTGATAGCAAAATCAGTGTAATAAATAGAGACGTTTGGCTCGAGAAGTGGAGAGAAGCCGAAGTGCCAGGCGATTACCTGCTGGACTCAGGCCTCATCAATATCAGACTAATTACAAAGCAATTGTGGCAGAGCATGAAACCGAAATGAGCAGCACGGCAAATTGGGACGTGGCCATGGCTATCTACAGATATTAGGAATTTGGGATGGAGGAGGAGAAAGAGGAGGTGAGAGGATACCTGGGAATCGCTCCCTACACACCGGTGATAAAGGGAGATTGAAATGATTTAGATCAGATGAACACTCAGCCCAAGCCAGCACAGCTATTGTATCCTGTAGTGGCTCATGGGATCATGTAACTACAGCCAAGTAAGGCACTGCTGTTTTTTTTTCTTGTCCTTCATTCCCTTATAACTTGGACACAGGGTCCACATATTTGTTCTTCAGTGAGGTTTGAGACTTTTTTGAGCGGTGCACATGCATTCTATTCTGTTGTTGATGAGAAATTGAATTTATTTGACGTTCCTTCCCCTGGGACGTTGAGGAATGTGTATGGTTTTACGCTCGCATAGACTTGATACATTACGATTGAAGGCTGTTTGGATGAAGATGAAGTAAATTCACGGAAAATGTATGAATATAATCTCCAACGTCCACATTCCCTCTTCCTTTCTGGCTATTTCTCATTGCGGGCTCCTCTGTTTCAGGAAACAACAGAGACGTATCTAAAAATGTATGTCAGATACCTGTTATGAGTCTCAGATGGAACCACTTTTCAGTCCTTCCGAACACCCCCCTCCAACCCCCAAGTGCACCCTCTTCACCAGAGGAGCGGTTGTATTGGGTTTCCACCCTGAGACAAGTTAAGGGTTCCTTCCCTACTTCCCATGGATAAAAAGACCAGTGTCTTTTTCGCCTCGCCAGTCTCGTGTCTGACTTCTTTCCCCAGGTGAGTGTCTGAAAAGGAGGGGCAGCGGGAGGAAGGAAGCCATTACTGTGCAGCGCAGTGAGAGGGGCCATGAGATGCAGCTGCTGGCCGTTTGGGAGGAAGAGGTTTGGGATCCCAGACAGGACGAGAGTAACCCTAGACTTCGAGAGTGACCCAAGAAAAACTTCCTACTACCTTATCCCCTTGCCTGTTTGCCTCTAATGGCCATTGGGGTCTCCCCTGGGTCCATCCACCACCATCTCACTACCCTTGAAACCGCTTACATATTTGACGTTCTCATGTTTTGCTTCACAGGCATAATTGGCTCCTGATGTTAGTCAGAGAAAAAAAAAATCATGATAGTCCGACAAAACCACATACGATGGTACTGGATGGCAAAAGCACAGAAAAAGAGCCTCGTTCTAATTACAACAACAAAGCAGCCACTGATGATCTTGATGATGATCATAGAGATGATGATATTGAAGAAATCACCAATCAGGCCTGAAGAGCGGCCCCTGGTTGAGAGGAGGGCAATAAGGGCAAAGTCTAAAGACCATCCCGTCTCTGATGAGAGGACAGGAGTTCTCCAGCTACCGCTCAACATCTGCGCTAGCAATTTAAACCGGCCGCTAAAGGTTAAATCACTAAAATCTAATATTTGCCTAGAGGGGGCCAAGGCAGCGCAATTACCAGGTCCAATCGTCCCAGGCTAATCAACTGGCATGGGGAATTTGACGGGCTTCTGATCAAAACTCCTGTTCTTGTCGCTCTCTGTTTACTTATTAAACTCCATCTTGCGCTCAAGGAGCCATGCAGAGAATGGCCGTACTTCACAGGAACTCCCGTTAATCAGTACTTTTGCTCTTGCTCCTGTGAGGGGAACGAGCTAAATCTGGCAGTTATTAACACGTCTAATGCCTGCCCAGATAAGACCGACCTGCAGCTGGTGGAAACAAGTTTATTCATGGATCTCAGGGATTTTTTCGCCCCTCGCGTCACTTCATTTGTATCGAAAAAAGGACTTTAAAACAATTGCAACACGCTTGACTGTTGTTTCTTTTCTTCCCCTGTTTGATACCTCTAGCGCCTTTATTGAAAATCAAATATGGGATTAGTCTATAATGCATTATGATTGTCTTGGCTACGCCCCGTTTTGAACAAGGCTTGGGGAACAATTACGGTAATTAAATGTAGCCTTGCAGAGAAAAAAGATAATTATGTCCTTTGTGTATTACACCAATTAATTACTATTATTTCAGGGAATAAAGAGTGTAATGACTTGGGAATGAGTGCACAGTGTGGTTACATTTGTAGTGTAAAAGATGTTTTAGTTTCAGTGTAAAGGGAAAGATAGGTGATACATTTACGTATGACCACTTGGCAGTCGATCTTTTCCATATCAAAGGACAAGTGATACAATATTACAAGGTCCAGCCCAAGCAACTGTGGGTTAGTGATCTTGCTTCAATGCCCATCAGAGGAAGCTTTGGTAGACTCTGGACTCAACACTGCCTTAACCATGGCCCTGGTTCAGTTCTGTTTTCCTATCCCTGTCCATTTGCACTGGACACAAGTGGAGCCAGGTTCATTTGAAATCCAACATCTAGGATTGTTGTAACAGAGGCAAGGCAACAATGGGGCTTGTAAACTACAAATGGCTAGACTCTCTAAGCATTCCTGATTTTATTGCAAGCTGTTACAAAATCCTCATATCACCTGCTCTTGATAGGACTGTGGTAGCCTGGCGGTTAAGGTACTGGGCTGGTGGTCCAGAGTTCAAATCCCACCTCTGCCAAGCTGCCACAGTTGGGTCCTTAAACAAGGCCCTTAACCCACCATCGTCTGAATTGTAAGACTGTATGACTTGTAAGTACCTCTGGATAAAGGCGTCTGTTAAATGCCATAACTGTAAATCTTGGACAGAAACGTGTGAGAATTCGACAGTGATTTCTTGAGAATTTGTATACAAAGAAATCTGAACCCCACTCCCAACCCTGAGCCTTCGTAGTTTACGAACTGAGCCTGAAACAAGTGTGAGACCATGCTGATTGCTCTTGTGGTTGAGGTTGAATGAGCCGTAACACACCAGTGAGTTCTTGCACTTAGTTTGCCTGTCACTCAGGGTGATCAGTGGTGTGTGTTTAAACATACTGACTCTTAACTGATGACCCAGATGAACCTACTGACTCCCTCCTGCTATCCTCCGCTCCAATTTACAAACATTGCCTCTATGAACTCTCCCAGTTGAGATGCTGAGCCAAAAACCTGCCTGTTCACTGTGACTTCGGGCATTAATACTTAATCTGAAATACCTGCGTCCAACCATTAGTAATCTATTAAAACCCTACGACCTGAAAATGGTTAACAATGCAACCCTTGGAGCTAAATAGAGCTCGGCTCCTCTCTCTACCTTGCCTGGTTAATTAGAAACTAATCCCAGCAGACGTCTCTTTGCTTGCCTGCATACGCACATAACACACTCTCTGGGCTGCTGAGTTTACAGTAATTCTATCAGCCAGCTTGTCCCAACCCTCCCCAAACATATTGCTTAATCCATTCATGTATCAGAACGCACGTGTTTATCTGAGCAACGGGATGAGCTCGACTCTGCATGGGACTTGGTGTGTTTGTTTGCATGAGCATGTTGTGGGAACGGCCCCTCCCTTGCATTGACAATGGATCAGAAGAGGCGATGGCCAAGTGCCAGTGTATGAAACGACTTTCATATGTCAGAATGTATTAAATGTATTCCACTCATATTTGGAAGCCTGCAAGGAAGCCGTGTACAGAACTGTAAAAAAAAAAAAAACTCTTAGGTCACCGTTAGATGTGTTGTTTTTGCAATGGTTGAATGATCATATATAACAAAAAATCAAACTTGGACCCAAAAAATCACACTTGGATTCACCACACATAATATAGTTTTCCACTGATCCTCATTCCAATCCTTGTGTGCATTTGCATATCTTAGCATTTCCAGCCTGTTCCCATTCTGGAAAAGCAGTTTCTTGGCTGCTACCCTTTCAAAAAAGACTGTTCCCGATCAAGCTACTTCAGACTGTAGAAGGGTCAACTTAACATTGGTAAAAACTTAAAACGCTTGCATCCCTGGTTCTAGGTATAAGGTTAAAGATACTGTGGCATAGGGTTCATGTCCCATATGTTAGGTCCTTAACACACAGTTGCTTGGATTGATATGGGTCTCTGCTAAATGTAAATGTTACAGTGCAGCTTATAATTGCTTGCAATTTTAGTGTAAGCATCCTATTTGTAGACTATGATGAAGTGAATTCTACACATTGGATGTTTGTGCTCATCTTTAACCAGGTCCACTGAGTCTGTCCGGTGGCACTATGTCTTGTAGCATTTAACCAGTACTACACCTCTTGCAATGGCTTTAAAAGGGTCTATTGTCATTGTAGAAAAAGATACATAACCTACATGGTGTTCTTATTGGATCATGAATTTGACATGAATGAATGACTCTTAGATGAATGTCTTTCTTTCTTGATTATACAAAAAAGCAGCAATAATAAAGGAGACTAATAAAAGACTTTAACGTATTAATCATAGCCTGGCGATGTTGAAGTGAAGAGCGACAGCAACTTAATAAGAATTCTTGACAAGTGACAGCATCCGATTTCAAATTACAGACAAACAATGATGGTTTGAGCTAATATCGAAACAAATACGTGTTAGACTAAACTTTCCGGGGTAAAAGTGGCTGTGTGGATCTATGCTAATTACAAAATTTGTAACCAGCCACAATGAAATATCCCCTAATTGTTTGCGAGCAGTGTGCTATCTTGGAAGCAATCGTCCTGCGACAGTGCTTGTCATGTACAGCAGGTGGCGCTGTTGGGCCGTGATAGCGCAATAAAATGGACGATGGATTACAGTGGGTTTAAACTCGTAGACTGGGCTTTAAAATATAGTACAGACATTCAAATAGAAACAGCAGACCATTGTAAATAAATAACAACAATAATAATACTAACAAAAGACAGCATTTCAATAATGTATTACATAAGCATGCGAGTCTCCACTTTTTTGTCAACATATATGATATGAATTAAACGTTGGCTATTATTATAAAGATCACCTACATAAATACATAATTCCCCTTACATATTATGACTAGATCCCAAAAAGGCCAAGTAACCAAATACAGGATACAGATAGCTATAATAAGCTTAAAATCCTTAGAACATAATTAGTACTGGATCAGTTAATCAGTTTGAATGAATAAAAAAATCAGGTATATTCTAAAACTGGCATATAATAAACGTTACAAATCGAAAGCTGTTTAAAAAGAGAATTGTAGTTTATGCTAAGTATAATAAGAAGTCACTAATACCTGATGCGCGATTCTTTGGGCGCCTTCTTTACATAAGTTTTTTTTTTTTAAATATTCGGAGGCTCCAAGGTTGTTGTGTAGACTTTCCATGATTTCTAGTCTTTTTACGTACTGGAAAACGCATACTAAACCCATTATCCAATACACCATAGTTACTGGGTCAGAGGAAGGAACCATGAACATGTTATCGCATATTTAACCAGTAAATCCAGTAAATTTGGATGTGGTGTTCAATAATGTCTTTTGCCCCAATGCAATTGTTTCGTAGATCATTTTTAACAGATCAAAATAATTTACAAGTACAGACTCTAGGTCGTTCAACACAGTACTTAAAACGCGTATAATAAACACTGTAGCTGCATATAACAAGAAAAGAGAGAATTGCATAACAGTTCTGTTGTGGTTTCATGATACCGTATATCAAAATGAAAAATAGATTAGGCTATGCAGACTTACACAATACACACACACATCCGTAGCATTACATAACAGGCCTATTGCTTATATTTCCGTAAATTCTATACGTCTGTAACAGACATAATCCAGGGTTACTACTAAAATAATACTTACTAAATATTAGTCTAATTCTTATCTTTTCAAATAGAAGTTCCTCTATGTCAAATATGATTCTAAACGCCACGAAGTGTGTCATATATATTCTGGTTTTGTTATTCCTTCTGCAGTTACAGTCTATATGATCATGGTGAGCTCCATACAAGCTAAAGAAGACTATAAACAGAAGGCTAAAGATAGCTATTGAAATATGTTAGAGCAGGGGATGTGACTTTCGTTCCAGGTATTATCTTAATCAACAAAAAAAATCGAATTATTATTTGCGTTTCTTTAAAAAATGCTCTCTGTGTCTGATACACGACCCAGGACCATCATGGTACCTCTTTAATTGTCCCTATACTCACAGAAAGCCTAGAAAGTCACTAGAGAAAGTAAGATAGTGTAGAATTATTTGTTTCTCGGTCTCTGTCCTAAAAAAATCCGACTAAAATATCGCTAGAACTTGTTTTCGTTTGTGTTATCCTTTGTGTCGAGTAATCCTATAGGATTATTCCAAACAAGCTTTATGATCATAATGAAATAATAAATTATTTAATAGAGGGTAGTAGACTTAGATCTTATACAAGTCTCTAGAGAAGCAGAGTAGCTATTCCAGTAATTTTCCTAATTCTCTTTTTTCTAAAGTTAGTCTACAGCATTTTCCATGTGAACCTTGTCAACAGACTTAAACTCTACACCACTGCTAATGAAATATAATCGTTGGTCCAACAACCTTGCCAAAATGTGAACAGCATCTAAGAAATAAATAAATATAGTTTATACTTTATATATGGAGTATTGAAACATATTATACAATGCATGGAAAGCACCTCGTAACTTTAATATCACTCAATATTTAAGAATAAATCAAGGGTATTTTATATAATAATAGACTTAATAATGACGTCTATCAGCATATAAACTCTCACAAATAGGTTCTTGTTTTTTGTTGTTTGTTTAGTCAAAAAGTCTGGTAAACCAGCATAAATAAACATAAGTGCTACTGTATATAAGGGATCGTGTATAGTATTCCAGAAATCATTCAGAAAATGTTTGTCTTGTTTTCAATACATATTTAAAGATATTACGTTTATATTGATTTTATTTAATATAGGCTGTGCTAGGCTGTTATAAGAGACGTACTGTATAAAACACTAGTGATGTGCATAAAGTGATTAAAGGCCTGTCCAGTCTTTTTTAAAAAGATTTCATGATTTCAAAGTTTGTTGTTGTTTTAAGTTAGTCCAGATCACGTAAATATCATATAAATCCAGAGAACATATTGTCTTACAGTATGTAAGAATAAATTAGGGTATTTAAATAATCGATGATCAAAATATAATCTCCCCAAAATGTGTTCTTGTTATAGTTAATGTGGGTAAACGCTAGGAAGCTGACTATTGAAGAGCAACTATTGAACTATAATCTCTGTTCCTCAAAAAATACATCCTCAAAATATGTTGCTTTCATTTTTCTTAAGTTAGTCTGCATTACATGGCAGGTTAAACTCTATATGATCGTTTCAAACATGTTAAATATTATGCGTTACTGCCACTCAGTACAAATAAAACCGCCAAATGATTATTTGGTTATATTACATCTCTCTTTAAATGTAATCTTCCCCAAAAGCGTTCCTGCTTTGTTTTAACCAAAGTTGGGTTATATGCCAGATAAATTATAAACGGACTTTCTGCAAACTCCTTAGTGAAGTAGATTTGTTGTTCCAGAATTCTTCCCAAAACATGTTCCTGTATTATTTTCGTTTTTCACAAGTTGATCTGCAGACTTGTTCAAACCCAGACTTGTTTCTAACCAGACTTGACAGTATAATAAAACGTATAATCTATATACCCTATAAGATGCTTTTAAAGAGGCCTCGCGGTGTTAAATGTTGTTGAGCTCCGGATCATTGGCTCGTTCCCCCTCACCTGTGCCATTCTATAGAAAGGAAAGTCAAGCCGCGCGCCGCTTCACCCCGATGCATATTTGAATATTTTATTAGCGTAAAGCGGTGCAGGGCACGCGGCAGCCAGGCCCTGGGTCTTGATGCCCCTCCGAGGGGGGCATATGATCCGAAGCGTGCAATTTCACCCTCTCCCCATGCCTGTCCCGTGGCAGAAGGGGAATTTGGACTAAGCTTCGTGTTAACGCGGATGCTGTTGTCGGTTGCAGCAGGTCTGTGCATGCGCACTTTCGTTATCAAACGGAGGAGACGCCGCGCGACAGCTCATTAGACACCGCGAGCGCGCTGAGTGACAACTGAGGATGCAGAGCACTCCATTTAAACAGGCCACAATCCCGAGGAGAGCTCGCGAGCCTGATTACAAGCAGCTAGTAGGGAAAACACAGCAGGCTTGATGAGACCCATAATGTTTGACTGTACACACAGACAAAATAAAGAAGCTGGTCTGGACTGGATATTCCACCCTTGTTTTTTTTTTAAAACACAGAGTAAAGGGACAGGATAATAAGACTTAATACTTAAATATCAACCAGCTTCGCAAAGCACAACTACGAAACCCATGAAAACGAGACTGGATTTTCTGCAGTTCAGAGTGATTATTACTATTATTATTATTATTATTATTATTATTATTGTTGTTGTTGTTGTTGTTGTTGTTGTTGTTGTATCAGAAAAAACAATATTACAGGCACATTATTATTATTATTATTTATTTATTTTTATTACTGTA
>JAUZST010033124.1:0-28629 GCA_034779995.1 Parotocinclus haroldoi | reverse complement strand
TCATTATTATTATCATCATTATTATTATTATCATCATTATCATTATTATTACTATTATCATTATGATTATTATCATTACTATTACTATTGTTATCATCATCATCACTATTACCATCATATCACATAAAGACAAACATACATATGCAGACAGCATACATGAAATTAAGAGTTTTGTATGACAGACAAAGAATGTTCAATAGATGGGGCCCCACGAGTGTAAAACTCGCTCCACGTACAGTACAAAATAGGCAATTGCAACTACATACACAAATGAGAATTAGCAAATGCCCTAATGATTAACACACTAACAATTGTATGGATCATGTGTTTAATGTACACATTGTCAGGTTTGTACAATGGTGGTCTAGAGACTTTTACGCTGTTCTTCAAATTATGCCTCTGGACTTCAATGGGAGTTTATAGCTCATCTGCCTATTTGTGCCCTTCCATTACATTATTTTTTGTCAGCATCACTTACAGTGACTCCATGAACAAAGGCTTAAATTCCACAGGTTTCTGCAGGCCTTTTCTACTTTACTTAGGTTTTTGGCCCATCCTTCTGCACGGCAGGAAGCCCACTCCTAGGGAGTGCAGCAACAGTAGTGAATTTGTAGTCAATTTGTCTTAGTATGGATTGATGAACTCCCAGGTCTTTAAAATGTTTGAGCAGCATATTCTTGCCTCATGCAGCTTTTTAATTTGTTTTGATTGGGAAATGGTATAGCTGAACAGATCATTCTGAAAAACAGCAGTGACTTTTTAGGGCATGTCATACATCCAAACCACTCCATTTCATTTCACTAAATCTAATGTTTGAGGGGTTATTAGCTCAAATATTGAGATTATTTTTCCAATAAGGGCTCTGAATGATTGAACAGTGTGGTCACAATTGCATATTTGTTAAATCTAAGCAGAAAGTGTTTATTATTATTACTTGGATCAAGGTTAATCCACAGTTTTTCCTGCAGAACATTAAACATTGAACTACAGTGAAACCCTGTTATCCAAATCTACCTCATTCCAGATAATGATTTCGATAATGGGAGCCCAATCACCATTTTTGGCCTGGGGAAATATATTTAAAAATATTCCATCTTTCAGTTTTGTTAGTGTAATGTAGTGGCACAGAGGACTTTCTGGCTGGACCTCCTATTACCTCCTGTTTCTGCATGTTTGGTGGTTCTTAGATTCTAACGAAATCACATCATGTTCACCCATATTATATATCCTCATTGATAAAAAAATATAAAGCCCGCTTTCCCAGCATGCAACTATGTCAGATGTTCTAATGTAAATTGCATTACACGTGTGATTACAGTGTGTTCTGATTAGACAGAGAGTCTTGCCACAGGAGGACTAAAAGTGCCACCGGATTGTCTATAAAATAGCTCTAAGAGGCTACTTAAGGGTGATGTACCGCTTGGTGAGCAATTGTTGACTACTAGACATGCTTCTGATATGCACTCAAAGACATTTTGGTTTTAAATGATTTTAAAGACAGACTTTAATTAAATGTATAACTTTTTTTTATATCTATATCCAATTCTAATAACTTTTATAAATAAACCTAATAAGTAATTAAAAATACAGTACGATTGTTAGACGAGTATGACTGTAAAAGACGAGTTACAATTAAACCTTTAAGTGCCAGTGGAATCCTGAGGTTTTTTTGGGCACTGCGTGGTTACATAAACAGAATGTACCTTATCCAAAACAACTTACAATTGAGCTGAGGAGCTTGTTATGGACCTTGCTCAAGGTCTCAACAGTGGCAGGTTGGAGAAACAGAGACTTGAACTAACTGTCTGGTTAGACAGTTGGTGTTGTATTCAAAGCTGTATTTTTGAGAATACTATCATGTTCTATTTGAACCAGTATGCTGCCAAGTACCTGAAAGTCACTATGTACAAATTGCCACAAGCTATTTAGATCTGTATAAATATCTATGGCTTCATCACCTGCCAAAGTCCTCACTTCTAGCTAATCGCCGTATTATTATTTTCACTCCATCTCTCAACATAGATGAGAAAGAGCAACTTTTATTGGTGTAGACAAAAAGAGATTGATTTGACTGCACCCCCTGGTCAAACTAATGTGAATGTAAGCCTCTGAGACGTCCAAACGTTTGCCAAGTAATGTTAAAAGGCCAATGAGCCACTTGAGATTTTCAACCCACAGTTTAATAACAGCGATTTAAAAGACAAATCGCTACATGTATGTGCAATGCAAACAGCATTAAAGACTACTAACATCAAGATCATGTTTTCACACATTGTTTACAATAAAAACTCCAGGCTTACAAAACACTGCTTTTATACTTCAAAATCTCATCTAAAGATTGTGTGAATTTAGTAATGAACGATTAGTCATGTACTGATGCATGACTAGAGTAATGATAAGCTTGCCTGAATTCTTTCTGAGTGTTGCATTTAAAGAAGAACCTCGAGGCCAGACACAGCGAATAGTAGAGGCAGGATGCAGCAAGTAAGTCGTGACAGTCATGTAATAGACGTCGTTCTACATTCAAGGATACAGCCAATAATTCCTCTTTTCAGTCAACCTGTTTTTATACCAATATATATATATATATATATACACAAAAGGTTTTCATTGCCATGAACTACAGTACACTTACTGGAGGGAGCAGCACAAGGAGGTTGAGATAGTTGTGATGGTCCCCAGCCCTTCATATTGTAGGCAAATATCCGAACATAGTACTGCCTTCCCTGCAGAAAAAAAACAGTCACAAACAAAAAAGATATCAAGTTGTTTTCTGCTGTTGGAGCTTGTCTAATTTGCACTGGCCTTTTCAAACACAAACATCATGAAGTGCAATTCAATTTTATTTCAACACCAGGGTTGTCTCTATAATAGGAGCCAGTGGGGTCGGGTCCCGCCAGATTTCGCTGTGGGGCAGTGCACGACATGATCAATAATTTAGTGTAACAAGTAATATATTTTTTTCTTCTAGCCAATACAAATAATATACACAGGCCTATGTCACTCGTAATTAATGTCATCACGGAGGAAAATGGATTAATTCATACATTTTTGGAGTTGGGTTGAAAAGTTAAAGACAAGCTGGAATAGATAAAAGATTGTTATTCACTTAAGCAGTGAATGTCACTGGTGAGTCAGTTTTGCATTACTTTTATTCCATATTATTTTGGCTGTATGTTAAGGCATGAAAGAATTGGGTTTTCTTTGGATGTTATTTAAACATTCATATTCTGGGTCTCCACTACTGCTAATTCCTGCTTTACGTTACTGTGCGCGTTTGTGTGTATGTTCATTGGTGAGGTGCACTGGTGTTTGGATCTGACTTCTGACAATTCGGATACTGCCCAGAGCCCCATGAGGCTTTCTGTGCCAAAGATGTCACTGTTTAACATACTTTAACTAGTTTTATTTCTGTTTAACTAAGATATAAAAGTAAGATAATACTAGCTGCATATAGCATGCAGTTTAACACTAGAACTTGAGAACTGCACCGGTAACAGGTCATAGAGAGAAGTGTCTTTATAATGAGCAAAACATATAATATTGGGTTGACTGACTGAAAATGAATTTGAATGCAGTATGTATTCATTTCAAAAATTATATTTTTTAATTCTAACTTTTCCTGATGAGGGTTGTAGTGGTAACAGGCTGACTTCCTCTAGATGGATCCTCTGGAGATATAATCCAACCAGTGGTTCCTAGATCTAACCTGAGGGTCTCTCTCCAGAGGCACATGCCTGGAAAAGCTCTAGAAGGAGCCTGTTGGAGCACCACCTCATCTTGCTCCTCTTCATCCGAAAAAGCAGCTCAGAAGTGTCCCCAACTCAAAAGTTAGCCACTCTACCATAGACACCAAGCCCAGAAGTCCTGTGTTGGAACAGATTTTCTTCTGCTTGTACCCATTCCCTTCACCCTTTCAGTCATTACCAAATAGAGAGCTTGTTATAGCACTAAGCTCCTCCTTCACCAACACAGATTACATTAACTGCAAAACTGTTGCCACTAAGACAATCTGTTTTTAATCTCACACTTTCTTTTTCCAACAACAAGATAATGAAGTCATTCATCTCCACTAAGGGCATTTTTTTCTTTCCTGACATGAAGAGAGCATCCCACTTTTTAAATCGATAGTACTATACAGTACTGTGATTTGGAAGTGCTGCTTCTCACCCAAGCCACTTCACACTCAGCATAAAAAACTCTTGTGTGTGTTTCAAAGGTCTGCCTAATAGGACACCATCAACTACAAATAACAGAGACATCACCCTCTAGCCCTCCACAAAGGGTACTATTCTAGAATAAGATAAGTCTTGATATCCTGTCCATGCATACCACAGGAGTGGAGACAGGATGCACCCTTGATGGAGTCTGACACTCACCTTGAATAGCTTTGATGAATGACAAATAGGCAGACACAACACTTACTACATTCAAACAGAGACCAATTTATCATATTCCTGCACTGACTCCTAGAGCCCATGTCGAGGTCTGTTGACTCCAAATACAGCATAGTGCCAAACACATAGATTTGCATATCACTGCAGTTTTTTCCAGAATTGATAAATAAAGTGACGCTACCTGAAGTATGGTTATATGTACATTACTATGAACATACAAATGACAATTACAAATTTGATGATGAATCTAGAATTATTGTGGCCACAATAAACTAAAGGACCACAAGAAAGTGTTACACATAAAACTCAAGTGCGTATTTCTTTTGCTTACTTAGTCCTACCTACGCCCAGCTATGTGGCTACCATTACGCAAATAATTTAAACAGCGTCCAAAATTACAGCACAACTGTGTGAGTGAGCAATATTTACTTTATCATATATAATTGTGTTTGTTATGATACGCTTGTGAAAAATATCTACAATACTTTTCTTCAGCTCTCCTTAAGGTTTACTAGGTAGACTTTCTCCAGCTTATTTGTGTTGCCCTATGTGAAATCACTCACAACTGGTATACAGGCAGTCAAAAACAACTGTTTGTGACAGTGACTAGTATTTTTTTTTAAATATATGCAAAGTAGATGACCCGAATTGTTAAAAGCACTGAAAGTATAAAACTACATTGACTTTCAGCTACTCGTCGCACATTTGTTGTTTTCTTCCTGTCTTAATGTGCTTTCTGTACATTTTTTCTTGTCTAAAAGCTTCAGTTCTCTTGCTTTTTTTGACCACAACACTTCTCTAGTGGCGGCCTTTCATTTCCAGAATTGTTTTGTCCTTCACAGCCTCACTCTGTTTCTTCAGGATACTACCAACTGACAATTACAGAACAACCAAACAAATAGAAAAAATTATAATTGCGATCTTCTTCCAAGAAAACAGAACAAATTGATTCCTTCAAACCACTGCTGAATGTCAGAATATTACATATTTGTGCCCGAGCAAATCTGTAGTATGTCTATATTAAGTATATTTATATATTTAGGTGTATTAGTATATATAGTATATATGTAAGCACAGCTTCTTAATGCTTTAAAGTTTGTCTTGTAATTGAGACACAAACAAGGTCAGGGCCAGTGATACAAGAAAAGTACAATAACTTTTAACAGGAGTATGTCTGAAATTACCGTAGTAAGTGCAGTTATTGTGCACTTGAGAGATGGCAGATTCTCAAGGATCATTTCACCAGCTAACAAAGAGAAGTCCTTCAGACAGCTCCACTCCACTGTCAGAAATCCAAACCATGCCGACGAAAATAGATAAATAGTGAAGGATATGAAACACAACAGTCATATGTACCAATACATCACCATAACAATTTTAAACACATTTACTCAACATACATATGTTGTAACACAGATTGCAGAATATACATTTATACAGCCTTTTAGCTACTTATATCTATTCCAGAATATTAAAGTGAGAAAGAGAAAATGCTATTACCAGTTACCTTAATTCTAAGATACAAAGCTGTAGGCGTATTATATTCTAACACTGGATAGCATAAATTTTGCTTCGTGAAACTTTTGGGTGTATTCATATCACATAATATTTTGTAGCTATATCCTTTTTTCATGATTCCCCATCATAATTTAGGTCAACTAATATTTTGCCCAAAAAGCAAGCGGTTTCACAAGTACACTTAGGAATGGTCTATATGGGAGTATGTGGTATGCAAATGCTGTCTTAGGCATGTCAGGTAAGAAAGTGGTACACAGGTTCTAAAAGTTGCTCACATTTACAGATGTTAACCCACATGTTGTCCAGGCAGTATCATTGTGAGCACAGGATTTACTGTTTTCTACTAACTATAATACAGCACAACGGTTTCACCAGGTTTCTGATACTTCTGTAGCAGGTATTTGGCATATGGCTGATGTAACTGTTGTTTAATTGAGTACAGCACAACAGTTAATGGGACATCTGTAGTAATTTAAAAGTACTACATTATACTGCTACTAAATATGTAACTCAGATATACAGTATAAAGTACTGTTGCTTCCTTTGTGAAAGGGATAGCCAATCTAAAGCGTATGAGTACATTACAAAGAAATGATCGCACACATACAGTACGTTTACATTACCAGCACTTCGCAGTGCCTTATCTAGAGCAACTTTTAGAAGTGCTTTGAATTTTTTTTATTAGAAATTACCTCATTCTAGAACAAATAGCTCAAAAACACCCAACTAATGTCCTATTAGAACATATTGTACTTAATGGCACAGACAATCAACATACATCTCTTTTTGAAAAAAAAAAAAAAACCCTCAAGATTTATGAAAAAATAGTGACATAAATGAGCAAAGAAGGTAATGAATTTTCACTATTTAAAACAGATGTCTGCAAGAATGCCTGATGCCAAAATTAAGAAATACACTTTTGTTTGTTCACAAATCAGACAGGTCATCACTGAGAGTGGTTATAGATAATAGTATGGAAGGCATTTAAGGATAATGTTAAGAATTTTCCTGGAAATTACAGAGCTTATTAACATGCTTAAAGATTACGAGCCACGGATTGCAACATGGCATTAAAGCAATTGATTTCATTAAAACAATCCATTCACACTCCTTCCCTGCTGATCTTGGTGCAGTCTGTGACAAATGTGATGAAAGGTTTCACTAGAACATCACAACCATGGAAAAGCAATTAGAATCCATCAGTGTCGGCCAACTAATATTGGACACTGACACAAGGGGTACCAGAGGCTGAGTGAAAACGAAATTCAGCTGCACAACATTTTAAGCTCAGCTGAACTAATACAATGTGTCAGCAATTATGTGATTAAACATAATGTGATTTCATTCAATACATTTCGATGTTTCTTCAAATTCCTATGTGATACAGCAATCTGATATTATTCTTGTGTTCATCTTGACATCAATCTCACGTTTATTCAGGAAACAAAGTTCATGAAAAAAATGCTGTCCAGTGTGATGGGTGTGTTGGAGTCATAGTTTGAGAATAAAGAAGGAATTCACCTTTGTATTTGGTGACCACTGCAGAATTTATGCTGGATGGCTCCTGAAAGGTGACGGTAAGGGTTGTGCTGCTACTTACAGTCAAACGTACAGTGGTTGGAGCCTCTGGGACCTCTGTGAAAGAAAAGACAGATGAAATATAAGATTTTTTTAGTTATTGTAGGAATTATAGAGTCATCATACAAGAGCGAGTGATTTTTCATGTTTTAACTTTGCTTATCATGGTCAGGGTCACAGGTGTTTCCAGAGTTCACAGGCTGCACCATCTGCCCACCAGCTCAAGCCTAGGCCACAGTGGTAGTGGCCACTCAAGCAACTATTGATCTTGGGAGATTTAAATGTTAACAAATAATGCAACAATAATGATGTGCTATTTTGGGATTATCCAAACTTATTCATTGTATCCTATTGAATTTTCTCTAATCAAGTTGATGACGTAACCTCATTGTTTTCGGCTCTGGACTACTAACTGGTCAGGGCTGAGTTTAGCTCCCAGCATTGCAAAGCAACTAATTAGTTCAACAGTAACTCACACTTGCTAAGATTGTTTGCCAGAATAATGTAAATGTACATAAATGAAAGAGTCATTATTGTGTTACATTGATGCATCTATGTAAACAGTTTGTTACATATATAGTGCGTTGCCATTACGGAACATTTGTTAGGTAGGCCCCAGTGCTTTTACAACACCCGTCTGTTCAGGGAAGGCTTTCTACTAGATTTAATCCCAAAGTTGTTCATAGAACAAAACGTAAATCTGTCAAATTTGGAAGCTCACAGCATTTTTCTGTGAATATTTGATTTTAAACAACAACATGCCCATTTTCAAAACTAGTGTGAAATCTCAATGAAGCAGAGAAGTTGTTATTCAGTAACATATAACGAATGACTTCAGCAATGAATACAGTACTTCACTGTACAGTTTAAGCCATTGTGGGTAAAGGGCCTTGTTCAGGGGCCCAGCAATGGCATGCTTGACAGTGTTGGATCTTGAATCCTAGACCTTGGTCCATAGTCCAGTACATTACCTGTTGTGCCTCCACAGTCCCAGGTGTCTCATTACAGTTTAATTGGGCAACATCTTATATGAAAATATAAATTGAAAATAATTGAGCTTATGAGTAAGACCAATTCTAATATTTGTCTGTAAACATTAAATGGCTGGATAATGATTTTACACTGTTACCAAAATAAAGAAGCATATCGACTGCTTTGAAGGGGTGTCTAAACACTTTGGTCAATTTGATTCACATTTTATTTTTTTCCAGTTGTTTAAGATGTATATTGGTTGCAGAGAGTAATGTAGAATTTAGCATTTTCCTTTATCATAAATATGTAATATGTTTTCCATCATCAGAGTGACAAAAGGGAACATGAATTTGTTCAGTTATTTCATATACATAAGCTACATTTATGGATTTATACATTTATGGTTTTATTTGTTCAAATTTCTTACATCTGTGGTGTTCCAGGCAGATTCGGTCATATTAGCCATGGAGAAATTACTAGACCACCACCAAACAAATGGAATTAAAAAAGAAGTGTAAATGTTGTCATAATTACTAGGAAATGTCTTGCTTAAAAAGAGCATTACAACAGCTGCAATAACAAATCTTTTAAAATACCTTCTAACTAGTTTTAAGGGGCCAAGCAAATTCGACCACGAAAGGATCAAACACAATATGAAAAAGAAAATATCAGAGTAAGCTAATAACATTTTTTTTTATAATTAATTTGTTATTTATACTGAATTACTTTTTCCTATCTTATTAATTATCCTAACATTGATCCTGTCATGCCATGGGTTTAGACACTTAAGATCAAAAGTACAGGACAAGTCTAATATGGAATAAAATTCTTCCCAGTTAGGGCATATCAGTGTACACAAGTTTCCTGGATTCATTTGACATAATTCTGAAGTTTGTGCAACTTTTGGGAATATCCCTTGCTGATTCAAGTCATTATGTGAAAAAGATCTCTTCTGCATGTATAATTTCAATGAGAATTAATATGGGAGGAAACAGCAGACCATTTTGTTTCTTTGTTTTGCCAGAAAGTTAAGCTAAATAGAGTCAGATTTCATATAAACAACGAATCAGCTTTGAATCTGACAACAGAGGAATGATGTCTATTACATTATAATGTCATAACTGGCAGAAATAGGAGGCAAATGCAGAGAGCTGATGCAGACATATTTATCCAAGCAATCGAGGAAGAGGTACAAAAAGAACAGAGTAAAAAGGTTCCAGAGTTAAAAACCAGATCAACAGTGTATATTCAGGCAGAGGATCAAACACACAAGACATAAAGCAGTCCAGGAAACAAAGCAGGGTGCTTACACAATATCAGTAGCCAGAGTGCAGGAAAAATGCTCAGAATCAAAGTCAAAGTGCAGGGATGATGAAACTTTTAAAAGAGTGAGTACCATTTAAATATCTGCAAGTGCAAGCAGCTTATGGGAATCTGGTGCATGCTATCAGAAAACTGGCAAACTGAAAATATGGAATGAATAGTGTTGCAGGAGTGAAGTGGAGATGGAGTCTAGAAGTGAAGAGCCCCCACCAAGGAATCCATAGGGAGTGATGTGTGAGGGAGGCCTTCAATGTAAACAGTACAAGCTCATCCAATGATGGCCGTGAGACCTATCTGGGTATAGGACCTATCTGGGTATAGGTCGAGATATACTATTAGATATAGAAATATGTTAATATTTGGTACAGGATGTTGTAGGCTGAGGAATGCTCCCAGGGACAATAACCCATCCAGTCAACCAGGTACTGGAGGCCTTGAGTTCACAGGCAGGAATCAAGGAAGCTTCTGGCTGGTGAAGGTGCAGCAGTGGTTTGTATGTATGCAGGAGAAGTTTGAATGTACAGTATCTCACAAAACCACTTCCTCCTAGGTCCCTCACCAAGGTGCAGGAGAAACTCTTCACTACCCTAGAAATCACAAAAGCGGTTGAAGACAGAACCAAAAGCTTAAATGAAGTGATCGTAGTTGCAGGGTTCTTCTTCTTGGTGGTTCCAATGGCATTATCCCAGGTAAGAGTGCGACTGGCTTACAGGAAAATAAGCAGCAAGATATCGGAGTCATTACTATCCAGGTGAATGGTAAATTAGAAAGAGCATTGTAGAAAGAAGCCCTGGCAGCCATTAGGATCACAATTATACTTTTAAGGCAGCACACTCATGGGTGTTGGATTCGGTGCTTATAATAAGCATTGGGGGATGCTGAGACTGCTGTTATTTAATATCTTTTTTATTTAGATTCAACTTTACTAAATTCTATATTATAATTCTGACATCCAGGGTGGACTACAAAGTAAGAATTTCGTTGGGCCAGAAAACTTGTTTCCTACTGTCCATATGACAATAAAGCTTTGAATCTTGAATCTGGAATCTTGCTACTGAATCAGGTGGTGTTGTGGTGAGCTGGGTTGCTTGAGACAGTCTCTGAACAGCTGAGAGGATGAGAGGTCATCTTCCATGTCCATGCTCTGCCATCTCTGAGGTGTCATTGTTTTCTGTCATAACGAGCAGAAATAGTAGGCCAATGCAGAGGGTCAATGCAGAAAAGTTTGAATCAAATGAGACAAAGGTACAAAAGAGCTGAGCGAAAAAACAGTTAAAAACCAGAGCAATAGTATATGTAGGAAGAAAATATAACACCCAAGACATAAACCAAATCCTGGAAACAGAGCAGGGTTCATACACAAGATCAGTAGCCAGAGTGCAGGAAAAGTCACAGAGTATGAAACTTATGTGAGCGAGTGGTGTATGAACATCAGAAATGCTGATAGAGAACTGATGAGCATGATCAGAAAAGGGGTTATTTGGAACAATGAAATGATTTGGCAGGGGTGAAGCATGCTGTTAGATGTGTCTGGATGGGACAGGGTTGTGTCACATCCAAAAACAAGGCCAATGTGGTGACAGACCAAACAAGCTTCCATTCTGCAGAAGTGTGAAGTCAAAGCATGACTCATAGTAGTGTGAAATATTTGAAACTACCATTTGAAGCAACTATATTTTAACAGTTGTTTTAACATTCACAGGCCTTGCAGATGGACTACACAGAACTTAATTAAATCCTGTGTCGTATGCCTGTTATAAATAGAAACTAGTAAATCTTACAGTTGTTAATAAACTCTGAATTTATTCTTAAACATATTTATTCTTAATAGTGGCATCACGTTTTAGTGATTAATTACCACATTGATTAAATTACATAATTCAAAGTCTTTTGAAAAGGATTTAACTACATTTCAGTACGTGGTATGAGCTGTGCCAATTTATGAGCTACCTATGCATGTTTAATTTTACTTAAGTTGTCAAAAGAAGTGTTGCACCATACTTTATATACAGATTACCTTTGTTAGCTATTTTCCCCTTTATATGCTGTTATCCTAGAAATTCATTGACAGTCCTCAACCACTGTCTTTAGTATTAACTCAAACACCAGCTTCTTGCCAGTATTTCTAATCCAGTATCACTGAGCTGATTATACTTATGCTCTTCAAACTTAAAAACAGCCAAATACCAAAATATAATGCATATCCTTCCAAGATAATTGGGAGCCGTTTTATAAGTAGAAAAGCGACCAAAACCATATACAGTAACACTATAATAACATAGCTATTATAGAGAATGTTGTATGCATCATGTCATTCAGACAAGTGACATTACTGTGAGATTAATGAAGTACTGTGAGAAGTTCAGCATCTTAATCCCTGATCTGGGCTCTGTCTAACTGCTTTTCATGAGCTATTTGTAAAACACAACACACTGCACTACTAACACAACAATACTGCTGGGTTGAAACCCTTTTCGTAGCCCCCTGTGAGAATTGAGAAATCTATAAGCAATTTGATCTCTGAGACTGTCTGGGCTACGGCACGCCTGATTTGTAACAGTTACCTTGGCAAGTATTTACACAGACAAGACCACAAAAGTTACATGCATTCAATTTGGCAAGAGCGTGTTCCACGCTGTCAAATCTCAAAGGTCATTTGAGAGAATTGGTTTGTTCCTGGGTAGTCAGAGAATACGATATTAATGTGTGCAGGCCAATTTGTTATATTCACAGTTTAACATGAACCAAAGTACACAAATAAAGTGTGGGTGAATAACAGATATATGCATCAGCCTTGTTCATTATTGTTAATCATAAACAGCAGCGCGCAGAACGTGGGAGTGTGTGTGTGTGTGTGTGTGTGTGTGCCAGTATTCATGTACAGGTTTTTCGAAAACAATCTGAAATTGTGTTATTGCAGTATGCTGTAGGGTCAGTAATAAGGGTGAGTGTGAGTAATGAACTCACGGGCATGCTCGAAGCCAGTGCGCATGCGTTTGTAAAGCTTGCATCTCCACTCCCAGGCCTTGAGCTGCTTCTCCTTGTCTGAAGGCTCCAGACTGAGGCTCTCTCTCATCACCTGAGTGGAAAGTTCACTCGCTCTTCTCTGAGCCTCCTGCACCAGTGCTGAGAGATGAGTCTCACGGCTCTCGTGGCTCACAACTGCAAACACACAACAGCTCAATCAAACAGCAGGCCTGGACTTTAGTGTAGTAAATCACACCTTCATTTAATTTCACATGACTGTCAACTAGCTGTATGTTCTGGAAGATATTCAGTTTATGCACTGGAACGATTTATGCATCCTCTACCTAGAACCAGCATGCAACATACTAACCCTGGCATAATCACCACATTTAGAAGATGTTCACCCATATGTTTTATTTGTAGCAAATAAACAAACCACAAACATGACACCAAACTATAGCTGTCTAATAGTTTTGTAAAGCATATCTCAAAAAATTATTGAAATGATTAATTATTTGATTTATTTAATTGCTTTTTAAGAATGACACATTGTAGAGAAAAAAATCGCTTGGTGTTGAGGAAAACATATGGCATCAACAACCAAAAAAACCCCACAATTATTCAGTTTTTATGACAAGCTGCAGTTATCTGAGACATGTAGGTTACTAATGAAAAACAATTTTCTACACAATGCTGGTTCCAACTTTCAGAATAATGGTTGACAGATCAGCTTCGCAGGATGGAGCTTTGACATGAACCACATTTTAAATTATGCATCATACATTTTCAGATTCAGATACCAGATTAAGATCCATACTGTTTGCTGGTAATATCACTGAGTAGATACAGTATGCCTTCTTGGGAATGATGCAACAAGTTTTTCACACCTTGATTTATGGATTCTCTGCCATTCTTTCTTGCAGATCCTCTCGAGTTCCATCAGGTTAGACGGGCAACCCTTTTCAGGTCTCTTCAGAAGTCAGGGCTCTGGCTGGGCCAGTCAAGAATGGTCACAGTGTTGTTCAGAAGCCACTTCTTTGTTATTTTAGCTCTGTGCTTAGGGTTTTGTTGGAAGGTGAACCTTCTACCCAGTATGAGGACCTGAGCACTTTCTGTACTTGGTCACATTCATCGTTCCTTCAGTTGCTACCAGTCTTCTTGTCATTGCAGCTGAAAGACACCCTCATAGCATGATGCTTCCACCACCATGTTTCACTGTTGGGATGGTATAGGGTAGGTGATGAGGTGATGCTCAGTTTGGCTGGACGACCAGGTCTAGGAAGAGTTCTGGTTATCCCAAACTTCTTCCATTTAAGGATTAAGGAGGCCACTGTGCTCTTACTAACCTTGAGTGCTGTAGAATGTTTTTTTGTAACCATGGCCAAATCTGTGCCACAAATCTGTCTCTGAGCTCCTTGGGCAGTTCCTTTGACCTCATGATTCTCATTTGCATTTACATGCACTGTGATCTGTGAGGTCTTATACAGACAGGTGTGTGACTTTCCTAATCAAGTCCAATCAGTTCTATTAAACACAGCTGAACTCCAATGAAGAAGTAGAACCATCTTAAGAAGGATAAGTAGAAACTGACAGCTTGTGAGTGTCACAGCAAAGGGTCTGAATACTTAGGACCATGTGATATTTTATAAATTTACAAAAAATCCTACATGTCTGTTTTTTCTGTCAATATGGGATGCTGCTTGTACATTAAAGAGAAATAAAATGTACTTTTTTGATTTTAGCAAATGGCTGCAATGAAGCAAAGAGGGAAAAATTTTAAGGGGTCTGAATACTTTCCGTACCCACTGTATATAGTGAAATAACAAAAGAAGCTTCTCTTCAATTAAAACAAAAATCTAATTCAGTAAGAACAAGCAAATTATCTTTAGAACTAGGGCCACAAATGGAAATACTGGGTTCACGATTTCTGTCAAAGACCATTAGTCCAGAAATCACAAGATACTGTCTTTCTTGTTTTATTTAATCCTCAAGTCAATGGGTAAAACTTTTATGCAGTGAACTGAATCCTGTACTGACTAAATTACTTGGATTCTTAGAATACTACACAAAGAGATTCAATGGCATGAATTTGATGATAAATGCTGTATTTCATTCAAACAAGCAAAGTAATTGAGAACACTTAAGACTTGTCTTTCATTTCCTCACAATGTCAACAACCTTGCTTGAATTTAGCTACTTAGCTTTGAAGAAAACAAATTCAAGAAAGACCAACGAACATGCGACAGTGTTGTTGTTGGAATTCAACGCAACTGAGAAGTACGTTATGATGGACCTGAAAAGGAAGGCAGGACTCAATAATGAAATCAAGCACTTTGTACAATTGGACTCTGGACAATTTGAGTGATGAGTTATTCATACAGAAGATATGGGACCTAGGTGTCTAGTAACATTTACACCCTTTTGCAAACAGACTCTTACCATTTTAGAATATTAAACAGCTCAGATGTTCTCCATTGAGTGATACCATAGATTACAATTTTACAGAATCGCCAATCAGTATATCAGTGGAAAACAAAACATTTTGTGTACACTCACAAAAAAACATTATGCTCCAGATTTAAAAAATCTGAGAGTGCTGTAAAACTGGGTCCTGCACAAGAAGGCATAAAGGTGCTTTGACACCCCCATCACTATAAAATGATGCATTTTGCCTGGTTGACAGACTTTGAGTGAGTACATCAATGGTCTGAGGATGGTAATTTTGACGATTTGTCTTCTCTCTAGACCATTATGTCCTAGCTGTTAGGAGATGTTGAGAGGAATGGTTCTGTGAAGGCATTCACACACAGCAAACAGGCTCAGCCCAGACAGAGCACCAGTAGAGAGGATCTGTCTGGACAATTACTTGGCGCTAAACAGAAGAAAATTAGTTGTCACGGCACCAGTTACATGTCCTGCCACTGACAGCCAGCCACCATCACCTTCGTTTGTATTGGTGTCATGACTGAGAGAAGTGGACTGCTATGAACTGAAACTGGATCGTCTTTAGCAACAAATCCAGGTTTTGTTTGTGATCCAACAGCAGTCATGTTTGAGTATGGAGGCATCGTATGGTGAGTGCTTAAATCCTGCTTTTGATGTGGAACAACACCCTGCAACTTTTGGGATTGTGATGATCTTGGGAGACAAGTAGTGATACAAGGGACACTCAGCAATCTGTGAAGGACAACCTAGAGCCATGTGTTGCCCCTCAACCGGTATTTTTCAGCTGGATTGCCAGGAGTCTCTCCACCAGTTCGCAACACTTAATTGGCTTGAACTGTCATCAGATTTATATTATTAAATAAGTATTTACGGGGCTAGCTGAAATGTCATATATATATATAGGTATAATATGGTATAATGCTGTTGCCTGTCATCACCAGTGTCAATCACATTTAATATGAAGTCAAGATCACTTTTGGGTGGTGATCTAAAAAATTAACACAGTCAGTGGTAGGCTGGAACACACAGCACTGTGTATGGTGGTATAGATTTGTCATGGTGGAATCAATGCAGCCAGGCAAGAGCTCTTCATAGACTTTGAATACTACCGCATGGCCTTTTAGAGCCTTAGTCATGAACCATGACAGCAAAATAAACAAATAAATTCATGGATGAAGAAACCCTCTTTCAGTATGGTTGTTCTACTTGGCGCAAACCCCTCGAGATGAGGGCTCTCCAGGAGAAATGATAAAGTAAGTGTTGTAGGAGGGGGCAATAAAAAGAACCAGCCCTACTTCGGGGGTCTATGGCACAGTGAAAAATAGAGCAATATTAGCAGCCTTGAGGTGCAATTTCCTGTGCTATGAAGATTGACATCTGTGTTTAATTGAACAAACTATAAATCCAAGGGCCAAGTACAGCATTAGTGGCCTGTCACACAGAGTTGGCATTGTCGAGAAGCACGGATTGCCCTAAATATAGACATTATGGTGACCTAGTGCTGCCCATAAACATGCTTTTACCTAAGCCTGCAACAGCGTTTCCAAACTGTAAGGCGTCTGGCTGATTGATTCACTTGGCACATCTGTTCTGACATAAATATAATGCAGAAAGTCTAGTAGGGGAAAATATGGCAATGGTTATTTTCTGTTTGTTTACAAGGATTGGATTGTGCCACTGTGAAATGTTTTGAAATTTAGCTGTCGCCTGTGTACAATAAATCACTTAGCATAATTGCTCCGTGTTACATGCATCATTGGAAAAGTTAAATCATTAAACGACAAACCTCGTTAAGATTTTTCATGAGGATGCTGTACGATGTTCACCTAACAGCCAGACTGCAGCACAGGGCTCTCTGTCTGTATCCAGACAACATTCAGCTTTTTCATGCGCCCACTGATTCAAAGCATTCAGTTCCCAAGGACTTGTTTACCCCTCAGATCATGGAGAGTAAGAAACACCTGTTCAGCTGGTTCCAACCGCTAGCTGAGATGAATATGCCATTGATTAGTTTAAGGGCGGCGGGAGCAGAACAGAACTGCAATTGCAGTCTTACACAATGTTCTGTTTACTGACCTGATTTACACAGATGCACTGAGCTGTATAACTCCTAATGATACATCTCAAAATGGTATCTCTACCACTTATGATGAAAGATTTTATGCCAAGCTGCATGGAAGATCTAAGGTGGTTTAATATGCCCCGTTCCCTTTTCCCTTCAGTATACTCTATTGATTGCAAATCCCAGCACTAAATTTTAGTTATGTTCTGATATACAGTGCATTTCCTGAATACATGGCTTACCAAATAAATCAACCAGGCGCCTAAGAGATTGGAGGTTCAGCTATAAATTGAGGTTAAAGCATATTTATGGGTAACATTGGGTCAGGTCGCCAAAATGTCTACATTTAGAGCATCCCAGAGGACAGAAAAATCAAAAATGAGATCTTCTTAATATTTCTGACTGTCTTCAAACAACAAGATCAAATGGAAAGGCAAATGAGAATTTAGTCCCCTGCGGCTTAAATGTTTCTTCTAAGATAAAGACCTCAGCAATCTCATGTGTCTCCTCTTGAGTTATATTACAGATAGCGATATAGTCTCACCTTATAATCAGATTTGTTAAAACACTTTATCACAGAGAGGAGTTAATTTCTCATTCTTATGTTACAATGCCATACAGCTGCTGCATATCACACTTTCTATTGTTTACTTTGATAAACTCTTATGCTCCCTCTATTGTAATATACAATATATAATATGTTTTTTACTGTGCTGCTGTGATATGTGAATTTCCCCCTGGTATTAATATTGAAATTGATCTATCTATCTGTCTGTCTGTCTGCCTGTCAGTCAGTCAGTCAGTCAGTCAGTCAGTCAGTCAGTCAGTCAGTCAGTCAGTCTTTGTCTGTCTTTGTCTGTCTGTCTGTCTGTCTATATATCTAGCTATTTTTCCTGAGACAAAGATCATATAAGCAATACAATTTCCCTCTGGTATTCCCTGTTCATGTTGTCTACTGCTTATATAAGACCACACTAAAAACTAGGCAGATTTGTCTTTATCGTAATGTTAAAATCAATAAAAAATATTTTCATTGAAAATAATGTTTTTTTTTAACCTGACTCCAGTAGTTATAAAACCAATGGAATGACAGTGATCATTTGATTTTTCATTTTAATATAGAAGTTTGAGTGCCTATGACAGCTGTCAAGGAAAGGCTGACTTATTTCTGCACTGAGCTCCTTGCTGAACAATCCTCTAGTAAACTGTCAGAAAATCATTACACTGCCTCCCTCAATGTGCCCCTGTTTTCACTGCAAACGACTTGTCAAATTAGTGAGGTCTGCTTTTGGTCTCAACATTAAAACAACATTTTGACACAAGAAAAATCCCAACGTTGTGATGAATTACTTGCAATAAAATGTCTTATACATACCAAAACTTTGCTCCCATTTGAGTCAACAAATTTTGAAACAAACAATGTTTTTCTCAAACACAATATTAGGGTGGCTTCAAATAACAGTATATAAATAGCTTAAACAGGCCACCAAACAAATGTTTGTGAAGCTAATGTGTATTGTAAGAGTAATTAAAATACTTTTACCTCACAGTTATATGATGTACCACTAGTACTGGATGCTTCTCTATTGAAGTACTATGTCCTGAATAGTGCTAAATTGATCATTTTCTCTCTTTGCATGATTCAAATCTGCATCCTTTGCATAGCAATATACTGCAGTGTACCAGTTCACAAGTGACATACCAACTGAATGTCATGTGACATGTAACAAATCCAATATGAAATTCATTTGACAATGGCACATAGTTATTACTTGCATTGTTTTCTTTTTACACCTAATTCCCAGATAGATTAAAGGGTGACTGGCTGATAAATTACCACATTATAATTCACATATTCACACATATATATATTCACTTATAATTGAAACCCTGACTTTAACAACTCCTTTTCGGGAATGCTCTTATTTATCCTGCTCCTTTTCTCAGGGAGTGTGTACGTTACAATTCCATGTTCATTTGAAGCCAAATTGTGACCAATTATCTTATGCTTGTGAAGTCAAAGCATAGACGAGGACTGAGCATTCAATTCAGACTCTCACACTAGACTAAACTAAACCTTGACTTGTGAACCGGAATATTAACACATGACATGAACTCATATGACGTGACACATGAACATCTCTAAACAACACAAATGTAACACTGATGTCATACAGTTCCAATTCCAATGAAGTTGAGACTTTGTGAGACTTTAATGTCCAAACCTTTTTGTTTTTTGCAAATATTCACTCATTCGGAATTTGATGCCTGCAATACATTGAAAATGGGGAGAGGGGCAACAAAAGACAAAGTTGAGAAATGCTCCAAAAACACTTGTTTGGAATATTTGATTTAGAATATATGATTTGGAATATATGATTCGTCGTTTACAAGCAAAGATGGGGCGAGGTTCACCACTTTGTGAACAACTGCATAAGCAAATAGTCCAACAGTTTAAAAACAACGTTTCTCATAATGTAATTGCAAGGAATTTAGGGATTTCATCATCTACAGTCCATAATATGGTCAAAAGATTCAGAGAATCTGGAGAAATCTCAGCAAGGCTGAAAACCAACATTGAATGCCCGTGACCTTCGATCCCTAAGGCGGCACTGCATTAAAACCTGACATCATTCTGTAACGGATATTACCACATGAACTCAGGAACACTTCAGTAAGCCATTGCCAGTGAACACAGTGCCAAAGAGGAAAAGGACTCTACGGATTGTTATCAGCGCTAAGTTCAAAAGCCAGCATCTCTGAAGGTATTTGATTTGTCAGTGTCCATGGTATGGGTAACTTGCACATCTGTGAAGGCACCATCAATGCTGAAAGGTGCATACCGCTTTTGGAGCAACATATGCTGCCATCCATGCAATATCTTTTTCCGAGATGTCCCTGTTTAACTCAGTAAGGCAATGCCAAGCCACATACTTCATGTCTTACAACAGTGTGGTTTCATAGTAGAAGAGTAGGGGTACTAGACTGGCCTGCCAGCAGTCCGGACCTCTCTCCCATTGAAAATGAGAGGTGCATTATGAATTGCAAAATACGACAACACAGACCCGAGACTGTTGAGTGACTGAAGTCGTACATCTAGCAAAAACATACCTACAAAGCTGCAACAATTAACGTCCTCAGCTCCCACATGCTTATTGAGTGCTGATAAAAGGAAAGGTGATATATCACAGTTGTAAGCATGCCCCTGTCCAAATATCTTTGGAATGTGTTGCAGGTATCAAATTCAAAATTAGTTAATATTAACAAAAAGCAATAAAGTTTATCCATTTGAACATTAAATATCTTGTCTTTGTAGTGTATTTAACTAGATAGGGGTTGAAAAGGATTTGCAAATAATCTTATTCTGTTTTTATTTATGTTGTACACAACTTCCCAACTTCATTGGAATTGGGGTTGTAAGACAGAGCACAGGGGTTTGCTGATTTCTCTGATTTGATGCAACAAATAAACCAGACAAAAACTTTACACATACCAAATAAAATGAAGCAAATAGAAAAAAAAACAGTTTGTTGGCTACTTTTTTACACTCGTGAAAACTGGTGGGGACATTGACTCTTGGTTAACATCTGCTTCGCAGGGCCAGATGTAACGGTGTCCGCTCAGTAGTGATCCCTTTTCTCATTGTTTCTGTGTTTGTTAGAGAGGTTAACATCCATTGTGGTACATTAATTGCTCTGTATCTCTTGCCAAAGTCTTCGATTTACTTTGGCATTAATGGCCCATAGGGCACCACTGTTATGCCTCAGGAAAGCACTCAATATACTCAAATTCCATTCTTGGTACGCCTTCACTACAGTGTCCCTGGAGCATCCCACAAAGTTAGTGCTTTTATGTTACCACCCTTCGTCCATTACCCTATTATCATGCCCTGCTGAACAGTCAAACTGCATCCTTTGCTCAAGGTTGATCGGTTTGTACTCTAAAACTCTCTAGTGATGTAAGATGTGCAGCAAACCCTGTCACTTGGCATCTGCAACTTCCCAGGCCTGAGTTCAATCCCAAAATGAGTGGTCCTAACATTCGGAAATGATTGTGCATATGGAAATGGTAACTGTCTATAATGTTTGAACAGTAGAGTAAGAGATCTAGCATCTACAGCTGATGGATTCGTAAGCATAGATCCTTAACTCTTAGCTGCATAGACTGAATCATATAAGTATCAATTTGATATAAGTGGCTCTGGAAAAGAAGTCGGCAAAGTAAATACATGCAAACCCTGAAAGAGTGGGTCTTACTACACAAGGAAGCTAGGGACACCTTCCTTAGGATCTTTGTATAATGGATAGCATCTCTTTAAGATTCTTTGTCACTGTCTCCTACACATTCTCTTCCTTCTTTGAGAAACAATGGCTGCTTTAATGAATAATGATATCCCCACGCCAGGGACCCTTTTCAAGCTGAGTGTAATTGCCACCTTCCAAGAGTAAACTCTCAGAAGGTATGCAAGGGCACACATTGCTCCTAACCACTGATATGTAGTGAAGTATTGGCCAACCATCTGTCAGGTCTAACCTTTCAGCAGATGTCATTGGATCTTAACTTCAAATACAGTACATTGGCTTTATTTACACATTGGCCCTTATGGTAACTGCTGGAAAACTGTACTAGGTATCAACCTGGTATATTGCATTGCAGCATTCATATAACAAGGATTTGGATATGAGGTGTGTATCCTCTTCCCTGAAAATACCAATGAAACCCCATGTTAAAATACATCAATGGGATTTAAGTATGCTACACTGTAGATAAGCTGCCTCGACTTTGGAAGACTTTTAAAACTGATCAATGTGTATATGTTTTTAATTTAACTGTCTGTCCTGACACACAAGAAACACTTAATGCACATGTAGAAGTACTCACAATGCGGACTCTCCTTAGCCCCTGCTTTGAGCAGCATCTTGGCGATCGGCACGTTGTTGGTCATGATGGCGATGTCGAGCGGAGTCAGACCCTCACTGTTGGGCGTGTTGAGATCCAGTTCCTCTGCCGTGTACTGGAAGAGCAGGATCTGCACAGCGTCCAGGTCCTGCTGTTCCACCGCTTCAAAAAGTGCTTCACTGTTCTGCACATTCTACAGCACAGAAATGTTTGAAATGGCTTTTTTTGTCTGAAATGGCTTTTATGTTTCTATATATTTTGGATTTGAATCTAGTATATCATCCCATTTCAAATAAGAAAGCATTGAGTTTCTGGGACATTTCTGAAGCAAGTAGTTAGTAATCAGTGACATTTGTGAAAGGATTAGCAGGTGTTATGTACCAACCTACAGGAAGAAATTGGTCCCTGAGCATAAAAAATTGTAGCATAGTAACACCCAAATTATACGTTTTTTTTTATTTCTAAAACCTTCTTTTGTCTCTTACCGAGGCTTTGCGGATGCGATCGGAGCGGCCAAAGAAGTAGGCATCCTCGAAGGAGGAGTGGCTACCCTTGAACTTTTCAGAGAGGTTGCGGTAAAGTCGCTTGGCTGCACTGGGGGAGGCAGGACCAGCCCCCTTTTTACTGTGGGTCAGCTGGAGATTCTGCATCTGCTGGGTCATACTAACACAGAAGCTCCTGGAGAAAAAAAGAGGACATACGAGAACCACGCTTATTACAGCACAAGTAACTTGAAACCATCTAACCTGACCTGTAAATTCTCAGATGGTATCGAGTTAATAGTTCACTTTATCCTCTCAGGACTCAATTACTTGATGTAGTTTTATTGTCTGACAGAGTTATGCATGCTTGACTGGCAACATCAAATGACATTTAGCTTGTGTGCAATCGCAAGCTGGGCATATTCTATCAATTGTCTTGTTGCTTCTCATAACATTACATGCTTCCTGAATAAAACTGGGATACCAAAATCAATTAGTATAGTTGTGTTTAATACAATTTGCATGCTTTGCCAATGTCAAAAGATAACACTATTCTTTCTCGGCTACCAAGGCGTCGCTTGCCCATATGATTTACATTTTAATGGATTTTATTTATTTATTCAGTTAAGCTCTTACTGCAGAAGTGTAATAAAGACAGTCATGAGGACCCATTATACAAAAAAATTCTTAGCAACTAAAAGGAACATGAAAGAAGAGGAATTAATGTGTGTATGAATGGCAAACACTATAGTGGAAGTGCCTGAACACACAGTAATGTTATTTCTAAACTCTCATTGAAGAGTACGTTATGTAACTCTCACACTGACATGCGTATAGAAAATAAATCACCATTCAACAAACAAGCTTGGACAATCATTAATGAAAGGACTATCATTCAGAGATGAACCATTCTGGACAGTCATTTTTCAATCAACATATCTATATCAAGCCTTGTTACACTGCAGTTATAAAACAATCACTTAAAAAATTGTACTGCTGGCCATGTCTAATATCTATGTGCATGGTTGTCTCTTGAAACAAACACAGTGAGTCACTTTTTTCCTAAACAGCATCTTTTCTGTAGAATCAACTATTACATCTCTATATTCAATTTTCTTGAATGCCCCTCCCCCAGTCTTGCTAGCTTAATGACATATCAGTGGCTAATGCAGTGCTGAAGCCCACATAATTTTATTTTATCATTCAGAAATTTCTACATGTGTAGATTTCTTACGTTAAAGGAAATTTAACCCAAACATCATTCATATGGCTATTCAGAAGGATAAGTGAAGGATTTAAAATGCTGGCAATAATTGGATTTGGTTAATGTCATGACACAAAATGTACATATTCCATTAGAGTATTGATTGATTGAATTTTTTGTTCTGTTCTGTAAAATCTGTATCTACAGCTATAGATTTTACAGATGCTATAGCTATCCCTAAATATAAAATAGAGTACTTTAATGCATATTCAAAAGCCCAATCACCTGTTGCGTTTTGCCTTGACACCCAAGTGATGCGAGATAAACTGAAGGGTGCGGATCAATTCAAGATGACCAGAAACACCAATTAGTATATAAACATGAAAACATGCCTTCAATTTGGACCAGAGAACCACAGGAACCTACATATTATATCTCATAGTACACTATATATTTTTTTTAATTGTAGCATTACAACAATATCCAGGTTCTTGTATCTTACACCAAGTTTCTACATGAACGCCCACACACTATTACTAATAATATGCACAGCAAAGTGCCAGAGCACATCCTCTGACAGCAGCAAGCCATTTAGAGCTTACCATCCGAGTTCCTCTCTCCTCTCTGCTACACTCTGGCATGTGGTTATGCCCACAATCCAGTTACATCAATATCACCAGCTGTGCGCCGGACGTACATGAGAAGAAGAGGGAAGGAAGAGGACTGGAAAGGAAGACAGCATGGGTCTCACCTGGGTTAGGTAAGGCCAGTGAGAAAGGCATGTTGGGAAGAAACTGATCAGTACTCACCTATCAAGGCTCTGTGAGGTCCCTGGAGATGTGCCTACGAATAGAAGCGGCCGAAAGTCCCTGATCAGTGTGGCATCACTTTGCCTTTGGTTGAGTCTCTGAGCCAGGCGCGAGATCTTGCTCTCAGATCTGACAAGACAGCAGAGAGAGAAGTCCAGGTCAGACCCTCAGATGCATGGGGTGTATAAAGAGGTGAGATGCTCTGAAGCCCTTGTGTCTTGTGGACAACAGGGAACACCTGGTGGTCACTACTATAGTCCTATCCATGCGCATCTCGCCACGGAGCTGGCTGGCTAATGCGCAGAGACAGGAGAGTGGAGAAGAGAGATGGAAGGGGGAGGGAGAGTGAGTGAGAGAAAGAAAGGAAGAGAAAAATAGAGGAGGGGAGGAGGGGGAGAGGGGCATTCTGTCAGCACTAGGATGAGCAGCACTGAGACAACAAAAGCACACAAGCATTTATAGCAAGGTCCAACTGAGCATGCTCCCACAATGCGGTTGCACAGAGAGTGGAGAAAGAAGGACCTGTTGTTCTTCATTTTCATCACTCCTTATCTTGCTTTTCCAATCTATCAAGCAAGCACTCGCAATCAAGTGGCCCACAGGTCACTCCAGTCTGTGAAAGCAGTATAATTGAATTCATATTTTAGAGCATTATAGCAAACTAGTGTAAATGCATCCATGTATAACCATTGTCTATGCATCTCCAGTTGAAGACATAAACATGGTGTCACATAATAAGGTGGAAAACAACTGTAATATTGTGAACCATTACACACAACTGTAGCTATACATGTATAGCCCATGTTTTCAAATCATTTGAATAATTTATGCAGCAACTTTTATAATGTGTGGATTTATTTTAATACATTCTTCCATGCTGAAATAAATAAATAAATAAATCACAAGCTTGCATGAGCCCTATTATGATGTATGCTCACTGATCAATTTTGTACATATACTTCCATGTTTCTACATTTTTTTTCATTTCCACTAATCATATAGAAGCACTTTGTAGTTCTTCAATTATATATACATACAGACTTCATAGAGCATAAAGTCCAACCTTACCCAGGTAATGATGATACATGAACGAAAAGCTATTTGGTGCAATTTTGTTCAATTATGGTTTTGGCATAAATGAATGAGACCGTAATAGTATGTCATACTTGATGTCTGGTTTTCATGTCTAAAACAAGTAGCAGGTTTGTTGTTCTCTGTAAGTTAGCATCATGAATGTAGGAATAGTAAACAAACAGTGCCTAACCAATTAGCGGTATACATAGCCATAGCATAATACCTCTGTAAAGTAAAACCAAAGTCATGGCTTGTAAGTGTGCAGCTCATATGCAGCTCAGATTCAACTTAATGTGCTAATGTATTTATGTATGTAAGACTTGAATAACCTTCTGATTTAGCTGAGGGAGCTTTCAGTGGGCAAGAGGTTCGGACTGTCCTGGTCTTTCATAATAATCAAAAACTGTGTCATTCTTGATCACTTACTGTAATGTCTTGAATCATTACCATCTATGTGCTTAAGTGGTGCAAAGTCAGTCCGTGTACTTAGTGCTCGTGTGCACAAGGCATGGACTAATTTTTAGTGGGCACTGGAATTTTACAGCCTTACTGCCTTTGCTGGTAAAAGAAACAAGTATTGAATATGGTTCCTAAGAAGAACGGAAAACAAATCAATAAAAGCAACAAATAATCATCATATGGTTCATATGGTTTCCAGGGACAGATGTCATGGCTAAGTATTGACATGAGCCTCTGGAGGAGAAAGGTAAATTACACTTCCGCCATTACAATGATATAGAACTTGATGTTCTAATTTTTCATTTCTCAACAGAACAGCTAGATGGTTTGCAATATACAAAAAGACAGACATTAATGATAGTATTTTATAAGAACTGAGTAGATACTGGTCCCCTTGTAGTAGTTAAAGGCTGCATAACTATTACAGACAATAAATGTAATTATATCGTGGGTGAGTAGCACAGACCCTGGATTAGAGTTACATTATGCTGGCAAGGTTAAGGCATGTGTTCACAAAATTACTTTCTCTCCACTGAGTCATGCAACATGCAACTTCATGAACCACATTGTGCTGCAGCAAGACCTCTTTTGAATAAAATCTTGCGTTTTTAATACTTCCGTGTTTCCGATACAATCACTATTTACCCATCTGTAGGACAAATTACCATGGACAATGGTATGTCATTCAAATTCCAGGGGTGCCTTCAGGCCGGGACTAACATCTTATGCAGACACATGCAGGCTGTGTCTGAGGAAGACAGACATTAAAATTCCGATATAACAAACACATTCCTTAAACAAGACATTAAATTGACATGAATTGAAATTCGAGCTCCACTGGCTCCGTGGTAAACAGCAGCTACAAACAACAGTTGCTGGGGGACTGGATTTGAATCCCCTTTGGGGCTTGCAATGCGGGGGTCAGGTGGTGCATTAAAAAAAAGATAGACTGATACCCTGTCCATCTGATACCTCTGCCTGTGCCCAGTGAATTACAGTTTATGTTCCAGACCCTTCCCCAAGACCCTGCCCAGAATATGCAGGTATAAAGAAGGACGCTTTGGTTTGAATTTAAATTAGTTCAAATATACTTGGAATAAAGCCTAAGTATGTGCAAGTGTTACAGCATTTCTGCAATGCATACACATTTTATTTAGTACTTTTTGTATTAAGCTAAAATATGAAAAATTATACCATATGTAATAAAACTTTCAATGCAATCAGACCATAAAGACACTGTTTAAGTTTCTTTTGCCCCATTATTAATAACTGCATAGAGTTGCATAAGACAATTCTGAGAAGTGTTTCTGGTTAATACAAAAGAAAATGTTTTTTTTTTTGCCCCTTTAAAAATCAGACAGGCTTTTTAAACAATGACTTGATTACAGAGGTCATGCAAGCACTTATGAAGTGCCTGAGTTATTCTTACCTGAATTAAATGGTAGTCACAGTTTTAGTTTAGAGTTTAGAGTGTTACACATTAACATGCTTTGTGAAATTAAATGATACGAGATTGTATTTGTTTTAACCTTTCTTTCACTTAGAATGTTAAAAAGGTTGTTTCTATGACTATGAAAATAGCATAATTGTGTGCCTGTGGTAGTAATAGCACAAACGTATTTGATATTTTTAAGACCAATGTCACAGTGTTTTTTTTTTTTTTTGCACAATATTAAGTGAAGCAAAAATAGAGAACCAGTCACTGGAGTATAAATACAACTTCCAAATTATAATAAGTACGGTCTTGTATTCAGGGAATAATTATAGTGAGAGGTAAAATTTTTGGTAATTATCTTAGCTTTCAAAACATTAATCAAAGATACATACAGTAATTCATTGTTTCAGAGAGAAGAACTGGTGGTTATGTTACATAGTCTGAATCTTGATCACATAGATTCCACAAACCCTTAGGAAAACCATAAGTAACCTGAACTGCTTTTTTCATTTTGCTACAGTTCTGGAAAGTCAATAAAGCCATTTAAGAAGGCTTTAGTAAGGTTTTTACTAAAACCTGAGTCATCCTAAGACATTTGTCATGATAGACAGATTTATATTATGTCAATTTTGAGTAAAGAGGTTTCCTGTTCTCCTCTAAGTACAGAGAAAAGTGCCAAATTAATGTTTTTGGTATTTATCCATACACCACAGATGTGGTTGGTGAAGATTAGGTTGAAAATGCTAGAGTGTTCCTTTAAATATGGGTTTAAAATATCTAAATAAACTAAACAAACTAATTAAGGGTGAGAACTGAGACCTAAACTATTTCACATAGCTACTCTGCAGCCTCTTCAGCCATTTAATAACAAAACATAAGTAAGAGCTTAATTAAATCTTATTTAATACTAATCCTAGTACAAGCTATATCACTTATTAGTCCAAACGTGCCATGTTTCAGTTCACCTGTTTTTTATATTTAAAAAATGAATTTAAAAAAATAATA
>JAUZST010033113.1:0-28630 GCA_034779995.1 Parotocinclus haroldoi | reverse complement strand
ATAAATACGATGTGCCCTTTAGTTCAGCGGTCGCATTGTTCAACATAATGTCGTGGATTTATCTTTACTGTATTTTTGTAAAATACTTTTTCAAGTTCTAGTTAGCTGGATGTATAACTTTAATTTATCGTTGTATTTGCTATAGCTAGCTAGCTAGCTTGGCCTGAAAGGACAGAATGGACTTTAATCAAACAGCAAGTCTGAGAAAGAACTAAAATTATACGTAATAATGTTGATATAATAATAAAAATAATCATCATCACACTATTATTGTTGTTTCCGACAGCAGTAACGTTTTATGTTAAGTGAGTCGATATTGAATGAAGAATAAGGAAGTACATAAATAAACTTGGAAACCCTCCATCACTGTAACTTATTAAAATGTACAATAATAGCTTCTAATAACTTCTTAAAACGTCTTACAATACTTCAATTATTATGTCAGGGAAGTGAAAAAATGGGCCGAACTAAAAACTCACTTAGCTAAGTCTTGTACACAAGTAAAATCACGAAGAGCTTTAAATATTTTATACAAAACTAAAACTAGGGTAACTAAACACACTTCCGCGTGTTTAAAAAAAATATTTAAAATAACATAAGATTCAGCCCGTTGTGACACTGCATGTGTTCACATTTCAGTTTTTTATTTTGCTTTTATGTTTTTTTTATATAGGTTATAACATTAAGTTTGCGTTCACTTGGATTTACACTACATGCACAAAAGTATTGGGACACCTACAGCTACAGATTTCATGACATCCAAATTCCAGTCCTCTTTTATATCTATAAGATCTTCCACTGTTCTGGGAAGGCTTTAAACAAGATTTTGAAGTGTGTCTGTTGTGATTTTCTGACTACTCATTTATAAGTTTTTTGCTTTTGTGAGGTCAGGAACTGAATTTGGACGAACAGGCCCTGCTCTTAACCTCTGTGTAGTTCATCACAACGCTGTTCGATGGGGTTGAGGTCAACAAAATCACTGAGCCATGCCATTATGGACCGCTCAGATATGCTGGAACAGAATAGGGCCTTCCCCAAACTGTTCCTGCAAAGTTGGAAGCATACAGTTGTACAAATGTTTTGGTATGGTTATGTATTAAGAATTTCTATGACTGAAACTGAGGGGCCTAGGCCAGCCCCTAAAAAAACCCATAGCATTATCCTTACACTACCAAACTTTACAGTTGGCACAGAGCAGTGAGACAGGTAACAATGCCCTGGCATTCATCAAACTCCGTCATGTCCATCATAATAAGTGTTGCCCTGTAACATAAAGACAGTTCGTAATTACATATGTTGGTGTAGGGAGTGAGTGAGCATATGATTTGGGTGGGGATGGGGGTTGTTGTGCTTAGTGAATTGATGTAATGATGTAAAGAAAGTGAATATGGAGGTCAGTACTGATATACACCAAAATTAGTTTATCTAAATCCCTGCAGTGTTTTGGCTATTTAGTCAATACCAGGTACACCACAGTATCCCATATAGCTTTGCTACATAGCTAATATGTAGTATACAATTACATTGGACAACATAATATAACAAATCACATAACATGCAATTTCACAGCGATTAAAAAAGAAGCATTATTTAATTAAGCAAGATCATCAGAAAAGCAAATTAAAAGTCAAAATGTTGTTTCATTATGCAGGTGACATAAAACGAGAGTGCTCCACATGAACTGTTCAGTAGGGTATATGGTCACCCAGGACTGCCATAACACACTGACAGTGATGGGGCATGAACAGGATCAGATTATCCAGCTGTTCTTATGTGATCCTCCATTTTAATTTTGAAATAAATTAAATATATTGTATATTGTATGATCAATGAAGTATTTTGTAAAACACTGTTATTGTGTTTTGCAATAGAAATGAATCTTGCTCAAACTTAAAGCTAAAACATTGTAAAACAAATGTTTGTTTCTCCAGGCTTTTCATCAGGTGAGCCGGCGAACGCTCACCAGCAGCGCTCGCAGGCAGGTGGCAAATAAAGTGCCAGAGAAGCAAAAGCTATTCCAGGTGCGTTCCACCAGTTTCCCCCAATTAGTCTAATTTACAGTGAATTGCCAAATTCAAAACAGGGTAGGTACAGGTTCCTTGTACTTACAACTGATAAGCATTTGTAATTGAAAGCCCATTTTAAGCCTTTGTTTTAGTTAGTTAGTTTGGCAGTTAGCTAGATGATTAGTAATCTACACAAGAAACGACAAAATTTGTATTCTCCTTGCCGTTTTGCTGTTCTGAAATTAAGCAATGTAATTATGATTGTATTAAAAATGATAATTTAGATGCAAACAGTCATGACTTGCTAATGCACTGCCTACGGCTTCTGCACTTGCATTTATTTATTATTTATTATAAAGTGATATGACCTAAAAACAATATCACAAATAACTCAACAGTTTACACTGTTTTTTCCTTTTTCTTCTTCAGCATTCATTGACAAATTTTTAACCTTAAATATGTTCAGCTATGTAAGATGGGAATTGTCTGTTTGAGAAAATACACAACAATTAATTATTTATGGTTATTTACTGAATATTTCAATCAAGGCACACGTCTATTGAAAAAGGTTACATTTTAGTTTTAAAGTAAAAAAAAATTATTCAATACCAACAAGTTATTTGAAAATTCGAAACTAATCTGTGATGGGACTGTGTTAGCCTAGTTAAGGTACTAGATTCTGGACCAGAAGGACCAGATCCAAATCCCACCTCTGCCAAGCTGCCACAATTGGGTACTTGAGCAAGACCCTTAGCCTACAACTGCTTGGATTGTAAGACTGTGTCAATTGTAAGTCGCTCTGGATAAGGGCGTCTGCCAAATACTGTAAATGTAAATGATGAGTTGGCATATTCTCCCCATTTCTATGTGTTTTTTTTCTTGATAATTTTAACGATGTTGGTTAATTGGTCTCTCTGAATTGGGTTCAACGTGAGTGTGTTTAACTTATCATTAGAAGATCATTGTCCAGTAGCTGTTGATGTCAGTGTGAAATTAAATGAAAAAATACACTGATGCAAATGGTGCAGGCAATAAATGCTTATGATTATAAACACATCACTATACACAGGGGTAAGAACAATTAATATAATGCCACAAAGATGGGATTTGTCTGCTCAGTCCTTCTCTGTACAAATCTAGGAATTGCCTTCTTTAATGTGTAACAAGCACTGCAATTTAATTTTGTTTCTAAATTTCAGGTCAATGTTTTAAATTGAATTCATTCCATTTTATTTTGATAATTAATTATTTGATTTAATGGATATTGTAAACGTTATGATTTTATCTTACAGAAACAAATACTGCTCACAAAAATTAGGGGATAGCCCAAAATGAAATATCCCCTAATTTTTGTGAGCAGTGTAAATTTCAAACATGTCGCCACTGTGTGCAGTTATTACCATTATTAAACCCTATACTTTTAATTTTTACATTTTAATGACTACAAAGAATTCATCTGCTAGAGCTATGAAAAAAATAGAATATACAGAATGGCTGGACAGGGCACTTGGTCACGTTGATCAGTCTCAAACATGCTGTATGATCAAATACATAGCCATAGTGTTATAGTACGAAAATTTTTTTTTTTTTTTTTTTTTTTTTGGTGTAGCTTTTCACTTTGCACCCAATTCATGTCACACAATGTACATATCTTCCATAACCCCAGGCTGCTGGATGTCCCATTTCAGGGGTTTTGATTCATTTTGCCTGTCCCACATTTCCTTTCTCACATCCTCTGTTTTTTAAACCCCTTATCTGAATCAGCACAGGCCATCAAAGTGTATGTGCAAGCTCAGTTTTAAGCTCAATGTCTTGATTCAATCTGGATTTTTATGTTATGTTTTTAGGAGAACAATGGCATGCCTGTTCATCTGAAGGGTGGCTCTGGCGATGCCATTCTGTACCGTGCTACAATGGGCCTCACCATCTTGGGTACATAACATAATCTTGTATACTTAAGTACTAACAATAGTATAAGAAATTCAGTGGCAAAATGAACACGAGTAGTGTTTAATTGTATCAAATGTATATAGACATATTTTGGGTCCTGTCATGATGTAAATTATAATATAGTGTTTCATTAAACATTTTCTGGTATGTCACAATTTTAGTCATGGTAGTACTTGCAAGGAATAGCAGATAAACTAAAAATAAATTTAAACAACTTGTGAAAAACGTAATTATAAGTAATGGGCTATAAATGAGATGTTCCTATAAATAAGAATTAACAGTACCTTACTGGAAACATTACTAATCCATGTGAGTGAAATTAATTACGCGAATGTCCACCTGGGTTTCCTCCCACATTCCAAAGACATGCATGTTGCTTGTGGCCCTGATCAGTATTAAGCAGATAAGAAATTGAATTAATATACAGTTTATACAGTTTGGATGTTACTTAAATAGACATTTTTTTTGGTATTTCCAGATGTTTTTATACCATATAATATTCTTAATTTGTTATCACCCATTTTATTTGAAATAGCCAGTAAAGTTCTACCACCTTATTTTGGACCTAACTACCTAATTTCTCAAGGTACACTGATAATAATATCAATCCAACCAAAACCACACAAGATAGGAGTATGGTAGTGATCTCTTCTTGATACACATGAAATAAAGTTAAACTGGTCATCTGAACTAACCTCAAAAATGCAATAAATAAACATTCTTAAACTCTTGCATTTATTAAATCATATTTTACAAATTGTATCCAGTGTAAATGTAGAAAATCACAGCAAACTTTGAGGTAGGTCAGTTTAACACCTGTAATATGTAATAAACATAAAACATCTAAACATGTAATGTACGCTTACAAAAATCAAATACAAGTCGGCAGTAGCCTAATATTAAAATAAACGCTAATAAATAATAATAAACGCTGTTAAAGGATGAGAACTAACCAGTATACAAAAAGTTATCAAAATCATGGTTTTATTTCTCTTTATATTGCGGCTTATGTGTGTAACTTGACCAGACGTTGTAGGTAGGGGCGAGGTAGGAGACTGATGTTTGACTGTGTTCTATGTATATAAATATTGTATTGTATATGTATATAAGTATTTTTCAGCCAGGGTAGGAGCACTTTTGGGGTTTGTTTATATAACTGAACTTGGCATATTCGTAGTTTCCTGGCAGCTTGCACAAGGGAAACTATTGAATTTGCTATCACAAAATGTTGTTATTGCTATTGCTATTGATGGTGTCTATCGCGATTTATTGTTATCAATATTGTTTCATCGCCCAGGCCTACCTAGTCCTAAACAAGGCTACACCTAATACAATGGATAACTGTAAAACACAGTTATTAAGACAGCATTAAGAGTCAGTCTTTTTCTTTATCAATATTAATCCTTGCTTTTATGTCTCTTATAGGAACTGGCTTCGTACTGTACGAACTTCTCAAAGCAGCAGTGCCCCAAAAGAAAGAATGATTTCCATTCCCACTCCTGAACTTGTTTCCGCTGAAATGGCCGTGTAAATGTGTAATAAGGAGTTTCATCATGTATATTTATTATTTTACAATGGGACCAATCTACAAGTTTGTAGCTGTGGACAATAAAATCCTTCTCCCATGACCGACTGCTTATGACATTTTCTGTGTGTTGATAATCATTGACGTGATGGCAAGCATAAATTTCCTGCTATACAAACCACGTTTATAATAAGAAGCACCTATTAACACTTGGCATCGTTTCTCTTTGGGTTTGCAATAAATGTCTGCTGTAGTCACATTTAATCTCTAAATTTAGTCTTGCACACAAGTTTGACAGTGTTAACACTGTTGTCCTACATATTCTGCTCACAAAAATGAATGCAATATTCCCCATTTTTTTTGAGCAGTATATGTAGGAAATTGTTTAATTAACAAAAGCTTCAATTTGTGACTTTCTAAAGGAGCCCTTTCTGCTTTTTCAGTTAGTTATGGTTGGTAAATATGAGATATCTGCTCTCTATGTTGATATTGACTTTCCAGGTCATAAGAATCATAATAGGAAATTAAAATGTCTTGTATAACTCCAAACTTATGAGTGATAGAAAACTATACTGCTCACAAAATTATACCTAAAATGAAATATCCCCTAATATTTGTGAGCAGTGTATTATGAGTGAACCTTATAATGGCATTGTCAGTACTTTTGTTTCCCTAAAGATGATCAGGAGTATGTACGTTTGGAATGTCACCCAACAAGAAAAATCTTTTTGGTTTTGTTCTGCTCGTACTTATGTGCTAATTGCTTGTCACTTCCAATCCTGCATAAATAGTATCAATGCGGTTTAGGACTCCTAATAGCAGACACCTGACAGATGAGCTTGTCCAGTGTTAAGTGTTTCTCTGGCAAGAGAGAGAAATGTTGGGTTCACCAACAATCTGTGCCTTTTAACTGACATATATACTGCTCACAATAATATTAATATATATCTAAATAATAAAATAACACTAATTCTGATAAATAAAACCATATACCGAATCTACCTGTTCTTAAAAAAGTGTCAAACATCAGTTTTAAAAATCGTGTTTTAGATAATCCTGAACAGAAGAAAGTCCTGCAAAATAGTTGATTTGGTAATTACAAATCTGATGGCAATTCATGTTAAAAAAAACCTAAGTACTGTTATGGATTGAGCTGTCTGTAATGTGTAATCAATCTACAAATTGATAAAGTAGTGTTTACCTAATACGGTAGTGTTAGTTTGCAGTGTTAATAGCCAAACGGACATTTCTAAGTATTTGTTTTAATCATTGTTGTTGTAATTATCTGTGGTAAATGGTAATACTTACTACTCCCTGATGAACTCAATAGTGTTATTCAAAAACATAACATAACCTTGCAGGAACAGATGGCACATTTTTCAAGAATAAGGAAAAGAGAAGTTGCATATGCTAACATTTTTTTAAGATGGTCAACTTGTTTTTTGGTCTCACAATTTGATGATGGTTTATTAACATTTGCAGAAATATTTCATACTCCTGAACACTGCTATCTAATTGCATGCAGTAATGGATTTCATGTTTTCTAAACACCAAAACGTTTTGTGCATGTAGCCCAGAGGTATCCAATGTCTGGCTATAGGGCCAAACACGACCTGCAGACAGATTTTAATTGGCCGGCAGCATCACTGTTATTAGTTCCCTGCTGGCAAGTTATAGTTTTCTTTTGGTCCACCTGAGGTCATGACCAACTGATCGCCTCTTATATGACATATTTCGTGTCACAACTGCAGCTGGCAAAGCAGACCTAATTTATATAATGCAGACCAGGGCACAACATCACCCTTTGGATTAGTTTCTTGTGGGTTGTCTCTTGGTAAGTGTGGGTAGCATAGTGACTCGCTGCCTTACAGCATGAAGATCCTGGGTTCAATCCCAGAGTGGAGCAGTCTGGGTCCTTTCTGTGTGGAGTCTGCATGTCCTATCATGGGTTTACTCCGGTTTACTCCCACAGTCCAAAGACATGCATATTAGGTTATTTAATTACTCCAAATTGGCATTGACTTCAGTGTATACACTCAAGGCTGAAACTGTTGGCACCCCTGAACTTTTTCCAGAAAATTAAATATTTATCCCCGAAATGTATTGCAATTACACATTTTCTTATACACATGTCGATTTCCTTTGGTTGTATTCGAACAACAAATAAAAAAAACAAATGCGATATAATTTCATGCAAAACTCCAAAAATGGGCTGGACAAAATTGTTGGCACCTTTTCAGAATTGTCGATAAATACTTTTGTTTCAAGCAAGTGATGCTCGTTTAAACTCATCACAGGCAAGTAACAGGTGTGGGCAATATAAAAATCACACCTGACATCAGATAAAAAAGGAGAGACGTTGACTTAATATTTGCGTTGTGTGTCTGTGTGTGCCACACTAAGCAGAGAACAGAAAGAGGAGAACCAAAATGTAAAGGTTACAAATCCATCTCCAGAGATCTTGATGTTCCTTTGTCCACAGTGTGCAATATAAGCAAGAAGTTTACAGCCCATGGCAAATGTACCTACTCTCTCTGGCTATGGACATCAGAGAAAAAACAGGATGATGAAACACAGGATAGTCCAGATGGTGGATAAGCAGCCTCAATCAAATTCCAAGGACAGATGAGCAGAGCATTTGACGGTTTACCGAAAACAGGGTGAGGCCTACAAAGAAAAGAACAGTACAGAAAGTCAAATATGGTGGAGGTTCAAATTTGTTTTAGGGTTGTTTTGCTGGCACTGGGTGCCATGACTGTGTGCAAGGCATCATTAAATCTGTAGATTACTAAAGGATTTTGGATCGCAATCTAGTGCCCAATGGTTTGCGTCCTAGGTCATGGTTCTTCATGCAGGACAATGACCCCAGACATACTTCAAAAAGCACTGGAGAGTTCTGAAGTTTCCAACAATGAGTCTAGGTCAAAATCCCATTGAACACCCGTGAAGAGATCTTAAAATTGCTGTTGGGAGAAGGCAGCCTTCAGGAGCTGGAGCAGTTTGCAAAATAAGAGTGGTCCAAAATTCCATTTGAGAGGTGCAAGAAGCTTGTTGATGGTTATAGGTAGTGATAGATTTCAGTTATTGTTTCAAAAGGGTGTGCAAGAAAATATTAGTTTGAGGATGCCAACCATTTTGTCTGGCCCATTTTTGTAGTTTTGCATTAAATTATTCATGTATTTCATTAGGGATATTTACATTTTTGTGAGAAGTATAAATCTCCATATGAAGCACATTTATGTGATGCGGTGAAAGAGACCATGCTCATTAGAAACGAGAAGCCCCTACAAAATCCAGAGGGAACAGGGAAGAAGGAAAGCCAATAACAACATCCTCAACTGCACTGTATTACGCAGACGTTTGCAATTTGTTACGGGTTAATATACAAGAACAAACTGGGACTTTCCAATAGGAAATAATAACAAAGTGGCTCATGTTATGTTAACATTCAATTAAAAAATCACTAATTCTGCTTAATATAATATAATATAATATGCTTAAATAAGCAAGACACTATATGCATATTGACCAGAGGTACACACATTTGTGGTGTGTGTGTGATGAAAGCAAATCATTGGGAAATTAAACTTGGCACTTAAAATGAAACAACCAGAAAGCTGACCTGGCTTTTGTTTGTCTGAAGAGAATTTCACATTCCATTAATTTAGCGTTTCACATAAAACATCAAAGTTACTAGTGATTTTCTCAATGATGATTCTTTCTTTTTGGAAGATGTTCAAAGAATATTAAAGAGACTTATGTCCCATCTGCCACCCAGGAAAATAACATTTGGTATTTGGTCAACAAAGACATAAAATACCATAAAGTATTTTATGACGCACTTGTGGTTTGAGGAGATGCACCAGGTCACAGGAAAGTATCAAATTAATCAACCAGATAAGTAAATTACAGTTATACCACTTCTAACTTAACCAAAGTAAGCATCATCATTATGTAGGCCGATGTTAGAACGCTTTCACTTCTTGCCTTTGCCTGCATACAGAGATGAGGGCTTGCGTTTGCCTCTAGCCCACCTGATTGACATCAGTGGAAGCTGAACAATTCACTGTAATTAGTTGACAATGCTGGCAGCAGATATCTACTGCATTGTAAGTAACCTTGGATAAGGTGCTCCTGATAACTGCTATAAAGTAGTTGTGTTAATATTAACCACCACCCCTTTAAATTTAACATAAACACTTAAAATGAAGTCATGTATCACCACTCCAGTCCACCACATCCTGAAGGTGCTCTATTGAATTGAGAAGTGGTGTCAGTAGAGGTTATTTGAGTACAATGTCATGTTTAAGAAACTAGTTCGAGCTTTGTGATGTGGCATGTTAGTCTGCTGGAAGTAGCCATCAGATTATGGGTGCATTGTAGTTATGAAGGGAAGGACAGGGTCAGCAGCAATACTTAGGTTGGCTGTGGTTTTTAAACAACACTCAACTGATAACAGTGTGCCAAGATTATAACGTCCACAATGTTACAGAACTACCAGCAACCTGGCTCCCCTTTCGACTCTTGATCCTCCTAAGGTTCCTTCCTTACAACTTCCTTACAACTTTTTCCTGGCCACTGTCAACCTAGGCTTGCTGAACATGGGATTGGCTTTTTAAGATAAGATAATGTTGTAAAACTACTTCGAGACAATGCACCATTGTGAAAAGTGCTATAGAAATAAATGACTTGACTTGACTTGAATTACTGATAGAAGGCAGGATGGAGCCATGCTTTTACGCTGCTTATGCCGAATTCTGACCCAACCAGACCAAGTCATATTTTCCCCATCTCCTGTATAATTTCTGTAAAATTCTACTCTGGCCTCTGGTATTAACAAGGCATTTTCACACAGAGAACTGCTGCTCACTGGATAGTTTCCCATGTTCAGACTGTTTTCTGAAAATCCTAGAGATTGCTAGGTATGAAAATCCCAATAGACCAGCACTTTCCAAAATACCCGGCTTAGCCTGGCATTAAAAACCATGCCATCTTCAAAGTCACTTTGTGTACAAAATCACCTTTCTTCCCCATTCAGATGCTTGATTTGATCTTCACCAGGCCATCTTGGCCATGTCTACATACCTAATTGCACAAAGATACTTCCATGTGAGAGACTTATTAGATATTTGCATTAACAAGGAGATGAACAGGTGTATGTAATAAAGTGGAGTGTACATATTTAAGTCGTGTATCAGATATTTTAACCAAATATATAGAATTATTTAAGTTTAGCATTTTTCTTATTCTCCTTTCATGGTTATTTGATACTAAGTATGTTCTATTTGGAGCTGTGTCTGCTGCGGTCGGTATGTGTTTAATCTTTGATAGACAACAAAATAACAGCAACATTTGGAAATTCATGCTTGTTTTAAATAGATTTTTCTAGTTTTGTCTTTGTAGGGCCAACAAAACAGTCAGATGTTCATCAGCTGTACAAGCAAAGTACTTCTGAAGTTGCAGGAGATAAATATTTAGAATAACATACGGGTTTTCTCCCCCACAGCTTCGGAAACACTTTGTGCTTGTACAGCTGAAGGACTTTTCTTTAAATCTTCTGGTCTGTTTTGGGACCTACAAGCTCATTTACTGCATTTACTACTTACTAATTCTAAAATGAAGAATTCTGGTATCAGCACCAGAATATGCTAATGTATAATGTCAAGGTCTGGTGTTGCTTTTTTGAACTCCTGCAGTGGAGTGATGGCCTGTGCACATAGTGCCTCTGCCAGACTGAAACAGCAGCAGGAGCCAGACGAGGTTACCTCACTTGAATAAACACAGTGACACTGCATAAATAAAACTATCCCAGTTTAATGCGTTAAGCATCTTCGTAATTTAATCTTACATTGATTGCTACACTTTTTTAAAGTTACGTTAGTGCACTCCAGAATATGATGATTTATATAGTACAGAACATACAGGCTACATGTTTAACGGGAGGCTTCGTGTTTTGTCGTAGAGCCACTAGAGGGAGACATAATCCATAGAAAAATAAAAGATACAATAAATCACTTGGACTTAATTATCGTTTAAGTTAAAAGTCTTCGGTTAAATCGGTTAAAACGACCTGTGATACTGAGATACAAAACGAAACTACTGCTAGAAAATCACAAACACGTTCACTCATTATTCAGTTTTTTAAATTACGTCAAATACGCAGTCTTTAGTGCAATAAAATTGTTATTATTAAAAAGGATAATATATAAAAAAGGTTTGGGCTTAATATTGTGTAATAGTCAACAATCGTTTAATTAATCAGTTAAATTAGATAATTCATATAATAATAATAATAATAATAATAATAATAATAATAATAATAACAACAACAACAACAATAATAATAATAATAATCAAAAAATATTTTTCCATTGTGGCCAAAATATATATTAGGAACAACATAAACACCCAAACGGGCAATATCTCAAAAAATATATATATATATATATATATATATATTACACTAAAATGTTAATATTATATAAATACATTTTCCTTTTGTTTTTCCATCTGTTGAAATAATTTTGGACTATGTCTTCAAAAAGTTGCCTTACATTCAAACCCTAACCTGACTAGGGAGGCTATTTGACCACTGTAAACCTAAACGATGTGGCACCAAAGGATTTGACATGTGGGATGACAGGTAGTGATAGGCAGGACTAAACTGAAATGAGGATATTAAATAATCTGTAGCCTGTTTATATATTGAACATATGGTTCACTTTTACCTTTTCAGTATGTGTCCTAGGGTAAGATGGAAGTTAAAGAGGAAACTTGTGATTTTATTCTGTATAATCTGTAACCTTTTCTTGGTAAAGCCAGAATACCACGAGGAGGCAGCTTTATTAACGGCCATTTTGATTCGACAAATTGGATCAAGGGCATGTTTTCCTATTGGAAGGTGGTCATGTAGCCTACCAAAGAAGACCATAATTGTCTTAGAATTCGACTGCCATATCCAGATTTGCAATATAAAACTACCCTTTTATACAAAATATTTACATATTTACATATAAAACTACAGTTTTCTTTTGCATAGCCGCTAGATGGAGATATTTATCCATTGATATGAAAAGTCGCGCATATTACATTTCTCCACGCAAATATTAAAAACATTTGAACAACTGAGGCCCGAATGCACAAGTTTAAAAACTGCACTCTGTATTACACGAGGTCACACATGCCCGTGTTTTATTTTTTCTTACGTTTTGTTCAATATTTCAACCTTACGCTGTCCTGGTCAGGGTCTCAGTGGGCTCCTGTACCCATCCCACAGAACAACAGTCCTTGCATGACTGATGCCCTGGATGGGAGTTCAGTCTCCCATGCAGGCTCTGATCTTTTAGACACAGAGAATTATGTCTGCATGTGACCACTGACCCAACCAGAAGGCGCTGGTGGGACTTAAGTCCCAAGTGCTGGGCTGATGTATTAGACCACTGTGAGAATAGAATGAGAATTTATATGTGTGAATGTAATGATTATTTGTAAGTGATTACAATATCAGAGCAAAAGTTTATTAGGGAAAACTGTACAATTGAAAGGAGGATCTATCACCCTGTTAAACTGGTTCTAGCCTGGATACAAGAACCGATATAGTTGGGCACTGTAGACATACATATAGTATCATATTTTATATGGTATCTTTTGGCACCTTTTCCCACAGATGTTGCAGCTAAGCCTGTAGATCCTGAACATTTGTAAGCTCACCACGATAACCCCGCAATCAACTTGACTGTCCTGGATTCCAGACAGAACCTGAATTCACCACTAAAGATGATACAGTTCCAGTGCAAAGCAGTCCAGCCTTCACGCTCATGCAACCACTGCAAACGAAGGTGATTGTGTCTGGCTGTTAATGGCAGGACACATAATGGGTTCAGTGACAACAAATTTCTTCTGCTAAGCTGGAAAATGACCAGGACAGAAACAGGGGTGTTTAGAGAAGTTGCCGTCTGTGTCTAGATGCTGAGCGATGAATCTGTGAGAGCTGCTTCTGCTTGTTGATAGATCAAACATTTATGTATACTTCCAGATCATCAAGTGTAATCATTTACCTATATGACAGTGCCTACATGATACTGGTGCCTACACATTTTTGACTGTTTGTCTATTTTCTGTCCATCACTGACACTGGTTTAAAACCCCAGAAGCACTGCTGTGTCTGATCCTCTCATGACAGTGCAACACACACTAAGACACCACCACCACATCAGTGTCATTGCGGTGCTGAGAATGATCCAACCACCCAAATAGTACCTGCGCTGTGCTGTGCCTGATCCTGACCATTAGAGAACAGTGTAAAGGGTATTAAGAAATTAAACAGTCGGAATACAGTTTGTAATTGGTAACCTACAAAGTGCAGTGACCACTAAAACCTAAATAAAGAATAAGAAGATTATAAACTGAAAGCTGAAAGACAGCTGTAGGTGCTGTAAGTGTCAGCAACCCTAACTTTTAAAAGCTGGGGTTAAAACAAGAAAAGTTAAATCTGCATCTAGTCATTTACCAGATGCTTTTATACAGAGCTATTTACAAGTGATACAACTTACAATCCAAGCATTTGTGGGTCAAGTGCTTTGCTCAAGGGCCCAACAGGGGCGAGAGGTGGGACTTGAACCCTAAAACTTCTGGTCCATAGTCCAGTATCTTAACCGTCAAGCAACCGCAGTCCAAAATGTGAAAATGTTAAACATTTGTATTTCACAATAAACACGATATCATTCATTAATTAATTACTATGTTTAACAATAAATAAATAAATAATTTAATTAATACAGAATTCTAAATTGTAACCAAATTAATAATTAATGAATCCATAATATATCAATTGTTTCTGCACATTGGTGTGCAAAAAAGTGTGAGGATTCCCCTTTGAAACAGACCTTTTAAAATTATGATTGACTATCTTTACTCCAAATGTTATTATACATGTTAACTGAAAACTACACTGTACATTTCTCAGGTATTTAACACTGTACATATCTTTTGTTATTTTTTTCCTGAGCGCAGCTAGTTCATTGGTTTAAAGTAAGGAAAGTGTGTGTGTGTGTGTATGTGTGTGTGTGTGTATGTGTGTGTGTGTGCACGCGCATGTGCTTGTGTACGTGTTTGTGTGTGTGTGTGTGTAAAAGCCCAGCCTTCATTCCAAAGCGTCTCTGATGGATGACCTCCATCTCCATCAAAGGGAAGTTTCCACAAGTGTAAATTCCTTCCAGCAGCTCTGATGATGATGATGATAGTGATGTCGGAGGAGTTTCTGTTACATACTCGGTGTCGCCGCCTCCCTGTTAAGTAGCGGCCCAGAGAGAGACCCTGTCCCATTTGGAGAGCGGATTTTCCTCCACCTTCTCCTCCTCCTCCTTCATCAGTTTGGCTGAGTGTGAGAGATCAGGTCCACACTGAATCTGGATAGGCAGGAACCTGCACCTCTAAAATTCCTAACTTTTCTGTGATCTGTTAGTGATTTCTTTACTGGGAAACTATTTGCTTTTGAACGGTAAGTGCATATAGACAGTAGCGCTCATTTGTAAATTATTATTAAATAAACCTTTATATATAAATCTAGAAGTCATATACCTAGAGTAGTAAGTTATATAACATTAGGTTAAGTCATTTTAATAGTTTGAGTCTGGGGGTTACTATTTAATAGCCGTTTCTATTCTAATAATAATAGTTATTATTATTATTATTATTATAACTGCAAAACGTTTGAAACTTTATGAGGTTAATCTTGAACTTACTTGAAGGTAATTTCTTTATGTAATTAATTATTACTTTATACTTGCTGATTTGACTTCGACTCTGACTTAAAATTTGTTTAACAAATTTCATTGGGAAGCTAATGTAATGTTAGTTTTTAATAGTTGCATATTAAAATTGTATAGAATGTATGAATCAGTAATTACATTTAGTTTACATCAAGTACGTCTAGAAATGATCATAATGGAATAATCCTTAATAAGAAGAATAAAAGTTGGAGTTACATGCATATACGTATGTTCCGCAAGTTGTAAAGGACTGTTCATAACCTTTGTAGTTTGTATCTTGAGTCGTAATAGTTCATGAAAAGTGTTCAAAACGTGTAGGTGCAGTGTTTTGTCCTAGCGAGAGGAGGCACTATTGATCTGGCAATCGAAACGAGCTTTTCCAGATTATTTTCTAGTCTGGACTATAACAGATGGAATTGCCTTCTAATGTAAATTTAATGGATTCCACTTTGTATTTCCAGATTTGATGGATGAATTGTTTACAGATTTAGGCTTTTAACCCTAAACGTTATATTTGATCTGTTCATATAAAAAACAGCTACATTTTTGTTAGATCTTAAAATCTCAGGCTTATTAAATAACTCTTTTCAGAGTAGATTTCACCATATGCTTATATAGCCTTGTGCTCTGCAACAGAGTTCAAGAGAGCTAATTCAAGTCGAGTTTTACTGAATCAAAATGTTAACATCTGAACATATCTTACTTCTGAACATATCCCAGCTTGTTACAAAGGTGAGGTTGGAACGCCAAGTCAGTCATCAAAAGGTGACCCTGGAGCGGTTCAGGATTAAAGACATTACTTAATAACCAATTGGTGGAAGTGGAATTTGCAGCCCTAAGCCAACTGATTGTAGTTTGGGTCCAAGATGGGTCCAATGTTATACATCAGCGGGAGACAAAAAAAATTGGACAAACACAGAATGTTATGACTGAATGAAGGTAGATGGATCTAAATCTTAAAATCAAGTTTTTTTGTGCCATTTAGTCATCTAAATATATTTTAAATAAATGAATCGGGGTGGATTTAAGGTGGTATCTTAAAACTTGTTAAAAAATGTTCCTACATTCCTTCACAATCACTCGTAACCTTCTGTAGGAATGTACGTCCGTAAACGTGTATGAATCTAAAGTGACTGAAGACTGTGTTGACTGACCATTTCTTTATTGTTCTATATTACGTATATGGCTTAATTTTTTGGGTTTTTATGTCAAAAACTTGTACTCATCAAATGTGACTTTATGGTACCTCGAACTGAACATAATTTCACTGAAATTTAATTACCTCACTTATTATTACAAATTATTACTTAATTATTACAAATTATCTATAAATCAATAAATCTATACTTTAGATCTGTATGGATTCTGAGATCTGATTGTGAAGTACAGAGTGTAACTGTATGTTCCTTTGACAGCTCCATTCATGCTCTGCTGAGAAATACGGGAGTGAAAATGAAGAGAGGGCTGTGCTGGGGAGCATCTGCCATCTTTGCACTGGCAGTATTATTGAGTGTAAATGCTCAGAATGAAGGTAAAGTGAGATCTCCTGTCATACTCTAGTTCTCTACTTGTGAATTTGACTGAGCACTGTCTTGCTTTCTCTCTCTTTCTTTTCTTACTGAGATATATGAACATATCTCTCAGGATCACTTTATCTTTTTTACTGACTCTGAGATTATTATTCTTTTTTACTACTGAACACACTTCCTCACCTACAGTCTCTTTCTGTGTTCTAGCCCTCCTCTCTTGGATATAATCTGTCTACATCTCTTGCTCTCTGTCACGCTGTGCTTGCTCTTAGATATTACTGAGTCTCTTGCTCTCTTATACTCTTTTCTCATTTTCTCTCATCTCTGACATTGCTGAGATACTGCTGAGCCCTCTTACTCTCTGTCTTTGTCTCACTGTCTAAATTTCTCACTAGTTTCTAACACTTCACTCACTGGGATATGTCTATTTATCTCAGTCTCTTTCTTATGTGTCTGAGATCAATCTTTGAGACCTCTGAGAAGTCTAATCTTGATCTATCTTACCTCACTTTATTAGTGAGATATCTCAGACTTTATGCATCTATGCCAATCTCCATGGCAAAAATCTCTCAGTCTCTTACATCTCTCTTGTCTGTCTCACACAGTTATTTTTGTATTTGTCACAATTTTTCTGTTCTCTAACAAATCTATCAAAATATGACCTCTTTTCCCTGTATCCCATCTGCTTTAAAACACTGATATCTCTTACTCATTAGATAACATTATTGCCCTTGCATTCAATATTTCCTGCTCCATTTTTGTATGGGACATATCTCTTTCTCTTGGGACATATCTCTTTCATATACTTTCATTCTAGTCCTCTCTCTCTGAGAATTTTTAGTCTTCCTATAACAAATTTATTTCCATACATAAATGCATAATCCTGTTCTTCATAAAATTACAGTATCCAACATTACAATGTCCACTCGACATCAGGTCTATGCTCTTTATTTTACCCATCTGGTTTTAGCTAAGCACAGACTTAATTACATTATTAATGTTTGGATCTGAGCCTAAAAGAAGCAGGTTTACTTAAAAAACCATGAAAACCATAGAAATAAAGCCATGTTGAGACCTCAGGCGTAGATTCTCTCAGGAGCAGTTTAAGTGTATGTGCTATATTGATTTGCAGCCCAGTAAGTCTGGCTATGTCTGTGTTTCATCTGAACCCAGAAAACAGTGTGCATACTAAAGTGTAACTCAATATTCTCGGTAGTTAAGTAATAGAAAGTTTATTAAAACCAAATGTGCCTTTTGTTTACTTATTATAATTGTATCTATTGAAGTGACTAGCATATTTAAGATTTTCATTTGAATGTCTTTTACTGAATTAACTTCTTTAAAATAAAAGGTTATACAAATTCAAATACTTTGTATTGCAAACAATTTGAGAGCAGTACACTATGTTGACAAGAACTACATATGACACATTCCTGGTTCAACAGATCTCTGTTGTCTTCTGGAAGACCATTCTTTTTAAGCCAGTCACCTTTATTTAATATCAAATGTGCTTTTTAAACCTCTCACCTGTTCTGAACCGATAATACATTCTCTACAATATGAATTTATCTAGAACAAGAACAGATGGTTTATATGTGCAACTAGATTTTCTTATCTGAGTCCTTAAAACAACTTTTAAACGGCAGTCTTTGTTTAATTTGAATAAATTTAATTGAGCTTCCAAAAGGCTTTCCTGTAGTGAGAGACATACTCTGATGAGAACAGATGGACATTGTTTGACCCAGAAACATAGGTTCTGAGGTATCTTCATGTATGCTTGAGGAACATGAGGAATGATGTAAAAATATGGTTAAAATAAGTCTTACAGAGGCAGATGTACTCAAGATGAATGTCTTTTTTTCAGGCAAAACCCACAGGCCTTTCTTCAAAGAACTCACCCTCAATTTATCTTTAGTTCTTGCTCTTTTAGGATGATTAAATCTAAAACTGAATAAAGAAACGAGAACATTAGAGAATAAGCATTTTAAATTAAACCTTAAGAGTTACCATTCAGTTAAGTTTATATTCAGCTATGATCGATTTATCACAAATACATATATTCCTACTTTCTGTGGTGTGTTAAATTATCATGCTGTTTGGTAAAGCAATAATTGGTTTATTACGTAGCTTCTGTTACAACCACATCCTTCACTTTGAGGTGTTGCATTGGCTCACAAAAATTGAGTTTGTCCGCTCCCTAAAATGTCTTTCTATTTAAATTTATGACACATTGCCTCACATGGTTCTCCAGATGTGAATTCTCACTATGGAATCACATCTGGCTCTTTGAGGAAGAAAAAAAATATCAATGAGTAACATGGAATAATTGCAGTGGAAGCAATATCAGTCTAGCAATGATCTTGACCCCAAGTTTTACACTTGAAAATTACTTATATGGATAATATCTAGGTAAACCATCATTGCTTAAAGAAACTTTTGTTTATGCTCCTGTGAGCTGCTGATATAAGCTTTGTTCAGCCTGTGATAACTGCTAACATATACATAGTTTAGGGTGTCTTAGTTACTAAAATATCCTTGGTACATGTTGCTTCTGAATTGTGTATTATTTGATTCATTCAGTGTTTATTTCCTTCGTCTGTCTTGAGTGCTGATTTTTGCGTTTTTGTCTGCTAATATATATTTAATTTAGCCTGTGTTAGCCAGTATATGCTGTTTAACATGTGTTATCTGCTAATATATGGCACATTTAACCTGGGTTGCTGATATACACTCAGTTCACAATGTCATAGCTGATTATGTAGTCTGCTTTGGCCTGTTTTAGATGCTTATATGCTTGATTACACCTCTGGTGGGTCCTGATCTAGTTTCATTTGAACTTAGTTTGACCTATGTTATTTATGTTATTTTTGACTGTGTTATTTACTACTATATATCTGATGTATTAATGATTTGGCCATTGTTAGTTACCGATTTATATTAGTGATGTCCTTTTTTGTGTGCTTCAGCCTGTATTAGCTGACGTATGCCTTTTTCTGCTTGAGTTAGATGCTCATATGTGCTTAATTAAGCCAGTGCTATCTGTTGATATATGCTTAGTTTAGCCTCTCTTAGCTTCTATTTATGACTTCCCATCTTTTAGCTATCTGAGGTACTTCAAGTTTTGATTGTTTTTGCAGTGTGGTTTTCAGTGTGGAGTTCTGACTTTGTTTGCTGTATGTTCACTCACACACTAACATTTCTGTTCACAATATTATTAATCTCCAAGATTACAAGTTGTATTACTTGTAGTATTTTCCATATTCCAGATTTATATTGAATTAATGCGCAAGACAACATAAAAGCAATACTTACATAATATATATATAAATAAGGCTACATTTATATGTATAATTTTAGGGTTGATCCAGAGGGAAAATCCATTTCGGACCTAAGTGGAACATGCTTTTGTAAGAGAGTATTTCTTCAGGTCTGGTTATGTAATACAGAGACAAGCTCGAAAGTCAGTTGGGTCATTCAGATAGCAGCCAAAGATCTCCATGAACAGCAGCTGAAAATCTAATCTCAATCAAACCACATCCAGCTCAGAGGAGGTATTCCAGATCATGTGTCAGAATACTCTGAAAAACTGAGAAAGGGAGAAACAGGAGACTGGACTTCATCATTGTTTAACTTATAAGTCTGAAGTAAGGTGTTAAAGCGGAAAGTCAAATGGAACATTTTAAGGCTTTCAAACATTTAAGACTTTTCCTCTTCATCATTCTGCTCAGTTTTGCTCAAGAAAGACAATAACAAACCACTGTATTAAAAAACACTGCTTTTTAACTGTTAATTGTTAAGAAACTGGGACAGCACAAAAGTGTGAATTATATTAGTATATAAGCATTGCTTTTGTAAAATGCCATATTTCACCATAGACAATAATAATGGCTAGATGATCTTTTAATGTGTGAATTATATCACATAAAATATGTTAAATTAAACTTTGTGGCCTACAGAGGTTGTGTTAAGTTGTTTTTGATCAACACAGTCTATTTGATGGAACCCAAATTTTTGCATAAGAATATGGTTACAACAGTCTTATTGTACTATAACCTGTATGGAATTTAAAATGAGGTTAGTTCCTCCTTACCCAATTCATTAATATGTAGAGACAGGACAGGACCAACACTGACATGCATCCGACAAAGCCGAAATAAAGACTTGGAGGTTTTCATTGTTTATGCTCACACAGCCATATGTTAAAATATTTCCTGTATTCAATATTTGAAAACAAGTGTGTATATGAGGAGCTGCAAGTTAGTGCTGGGTTGGGCCCAGCTGGAATCAGAAAAGGAAGCCATCATCAAAGTTGAATTGGTCATCCAGGTTGGTGGATCTTATATTTAATGTCCCTGCCCTGGTCAAGCTTTGCCCTAGTCATGGACCTGTTATAGCCATGGCTTCACAAATATTTTACTGGGATATCCTTACCAAACAAATACAGAACATTCATTACTTCCTTACCACACAAACATATTCATTAATGACTGCCATGCATAACATACATAAATGAGCCCATCCACATCACAAGGATATCACTTTAAAATATTTTCTCCCTGGAGTTCGTCTTGTACATGGAAGCTTCAAGTTGCTGGAAAGCAACTTTTCATGTACATGTGCATTGGACAGACATTTATCGAGTCTTCTGCCCAATGTGACCAACCTAGATTTCTTTTCACATTCATTTCTGTTTGTTTTCACTCCTGTTTTTGGTTTTGTGCAAATCGCCTCATGTGCATCTTTGTTACCTTAAATTACTTCAAAAAGAATATACACTAGTCTGAAACTGTGTATTCTTTTAAGGGGTTTGCAATGGAGTGTCATTCTAGTTGTCTGTATGTGATGAACAAGATGTTTTCTTTAATATTCACAATGGCATGACAATCTTTCTTTGTACAGTATGTAATGATATACATTTCCTTGGTTAAACTCTTCAGTAGTTCAGCAGGTTGAGTTCAGCCATGTTGAACTGACTGCTGTGACCGCATGCGTAAAATCCTGGCACGGTTCAGGTCTCTGTAGATCACTTGTTTTTGCTGTGTGTTTGTGCTTGAGCAGTCTGCAGCCCCCTGGCCAGACAGCTCAAACAGATGTCATTTTGATCTAAAATGGCACTATCTCTTTCTTAAATGCTGTCATCTCACCCCCCACCCCCACCCCCAACACGGAACGTACTAACTTCAGATCTAAAGTGTTCACTGTTGGGATCCCGTTTGTGCACTCCTGTCTGTTTTAAGACATATTTCAGAAACAGTTTATTTAACATTGACTTGATACATGTTCTCTTTTCACAGTATTAGCCCCATGGGATTTGAAATTTAAAATTTTAAATGACCATACAGTAGAAATGACATGGAGACGGCCCCACACAAGGATAGATGGCTACAGAATCCAAGTGGTGCCAGAAACAGGTGTGTGCTCAGTTTCACAGTTATATAATTTGCCTTGAATACTTTTGTATTACACGTTCAACTAGGCTCTCTCCATTGGTCTCAAAGGTTTGTCTATAATAAATGCTAGTGACCGTATGGTTCAGTATGCTTGAAAGCCATCTCAGCAAGCGGCTATGTTACAGCATATGTCACCTTGATTACCTTGACTGACCAACCTGTCAGATGCCCTGTAGAGGCTGCTGGTCACACCACTGCAGTAGTGTTTTGTCATTATGCCCTTGACTCGATGACAATTTAGAGTGACTGAAAAACCTAACACACATCTTTGGACTGTGAGAGGAAACCGAAGTACCCGAAGTTAACTCACACAGACACGGGGAATGCAGACTTGACAAAGAAAGGATCCAGGTCACTCCACCCTGGGATTGAACCGTTGACCTTCTTGCTGTGAAGCAGCAGTGCTACTCACCATGCCACCGTGCCGCCCAAAAGTATATGTCAAATTAATCATTGTCAAATGATCATTCACAAATATGTTTTATTGTCTTTTCCTGCTATAGATGAAGCTATAAAGGAATTTTCTCTTCCTGCATCTATGACGAAGACCTCCCTTACAGATTTAACTCTAGATGTGGACTATGTTGTGACAATATATTCATATGCTGGATCGCAAGAAAGTATACCCATCACTGGCCAGATTACAAGTAAGCTGTCTATTCACTGACTACAGGGTTTCCCTGTGGTTTTAAATGTTTTTAATCATAAAACATACATATTACATACATATTATATCCAAATCATATACATAAGTCATACAAAGCAATGCTACATCACCTTTGTAAATATTACCTATATTTTGCTATATGAACTTGCATATATATATTATTGCATATATATGCCTTGTATAACAAGTGTACACTGTTCACAAAAATCAGGAGATATTTTAAAATGAATATGAAGAGGATTCCACAAGAACTGTTAGACAATCTGATCCTGTCCATGCCGCATCACTGTCAGTGTGTTTTGGCAGTCTTAGGTGATCATACACCCTACTGAACAGTCAATGTGGGGTATTATCATCCAGTTCAACATGCTTCTGTTTACCCCCATGAATATATCACTTGATACTTGATACCTTAATTCAGTTTGCATGTTATATTATATATCAAACAACTTGACTTTTCATTTGCTTCTCTGATGATCCTGTTTAATGAAATAAAATCAAATGCTTCTTTATTATGGATAGATGATTTAAAGAAAGATTTAACAAAATGAGAACATAAACTTGGAGACAAACATGCCTTTTTAGGGGATTAATGACATTTTTTTATTTATGCAGTTGAATCCCCTGGATCTGAAGGAGGTCCCAGACGAACAAAGGTTTCAGAGGCAGTTAGTAAGTACATTTTTCTTTCTCTAGCTCTTACTTTTGCTCACACTCCCCCTGTTTCTCTCAGCCATTCATTATCAATCACAGTTACTAGACTCTTTGGATCATTCCCTTTCCATTCATCATCTTTTTCAGAAATGCACCATTGTATTTTACTTTATGAGTTCAGACAAGCATTTAGCTTGTTACCCCAGCATGATAAAGTGATTCAGTCGTTTCCTGAGTCAGTGGGTGCTTAGTCCTGAGCAGCTGTACGTGCTCCCTTGTGCCTAACCAGATTAAAACATGGCCCTAAAAATGTTGAGAGTAGTGGAAACCATTACGTCGGCTTATTTTACAAGAGTCCCAAGGGCTCTCCTCCTCCTACACCTAAAGGCAGGCTACTTTCTGTTCTCTGCCTTAAGAAGAGGTGGAGGCATTCCCTTGATTCTTACTTGGCAGCTTTGTGCAGTGCGAAACAAAAAAAAAAACGGTGATTAAATGCTGTGGGATTTCAAATGATAGCATCAGATAGATTAGTCAGCAGTGAGCTCAGCAAATGATGCGGGTGACCGGTAGGAAAATTATGCACTAATCTAAAAGTGATATTGCATGGGAGTGAAAGTGACTGATTTGCTTTGCTCATAATAGCCAATGGTACTGAGTATCTTAATCAGTGTAACTGGACTTGATGGATTTTCTCACCCATGACATATTTCAGTACATGCCACAAGCATGCATTTACTGTTACTGTTCTCTGAAATAACAGCAAATGGGAGCATCTTTAAAGCAACATTATATGGAAATTATAATTAATGTAATTACCATTATTGTTACAGCATAATAAACTTATATACTCTCCAATCTATAACCTGAAACCTAACTAAATCTACTTTATTTTTTGTGTAATTATGTAACTTTGCTTTTCCTGGTCAGGATTGTGAGGGGCAGGGTTTGAGGGTCCAGTGCCTATCTCTGTGAGACAAAAGGTGCCATCACAGATTAGCCCTCAAAATGCTTCATTTACCTCAGACTCAGTCAGTCATGCCTGCATGTGATGGCAACCGACCAGAAGGCACTGCTTGCACCCAAACCTTTTGTTAGACTGCTATGCCACCTCAGCACCAACACTTATTTGTATAATTTCTTTTTGTAATATCAGAATGCAACATAAACAAGCTAAAACTTATGAATGAGGAGCTCATTATTTGGCACACCTAAGTCTATATATTGAACCATCACAAAAATATATTTGTGTTTTTTAATCAACAGAGATTTTTTGAAAATCTACACAGATTTTAGGGGAAGGAATATATGTTTTCAAGTTCAAGCCTCATAAGTCCTACTTCTTTCCTGCCTTATGCCTGTGCAAGTTGTTCAGTATCAGTCTTCCTTTTTGCCAGTGTCAGTCTTCCACCTTATTTCCTTATTTCCTAGAATGCACAGCCAGTGTGGTTGCAGATATAGTCTTCCTGGTGGATGGCTCTTGGAGCACTGGACAGGAGAATTTCAAACATGTGCGCAACTTTATCTTGGCTGTGACCAGCGCTTTTGATATCAGCGAGGACAAGAGCAGGGTGGCGGTGGTTCAATACGGCACAGACACAAGGACAGAGTTCACGCTTCAGCAGTACCTGAGACATCCTGAGCTACTTCGTGCCATCAAAAACCTGCCTTACAAAGGAGGAGACACAACGACAGGTGTTTATGGCATGCACTCACAAAAAACGCCACACACACTCATGACCATATACTGCTCTAAACTGACACTGGGTTTAGTACTGAAAGAGAGTTCATGTCTTGGTGCATGCTCAATAGCCCATGGAAGTACATACCAGAAATCTGAACCAATACAATACCCTACAATCTTTATTTATAGAGCACTTTTAAAACAACAGATGATGACCAAAGTGCTGTTCAGTGCTAATTAGACAACATAAAACACACAGCATTACCCAATATAACTTAAGCACTCAGACCACATTAAAAATCAAGGAATAAAAGTAAGCAGTTAATGGGATAGCCTAACATGTAATGGAAGCCCATTCCATTCCATAATTAAGGACCCATAACTGCAAAGCATTTATGCTTCAGCCTAGACTTAGGAGTAACCAGAAGAAGCTGAGTAGCTGATCTGAGAGACCTAGATAGAACACACGGCTGCAGGAGCTCTGTAAAATAGCTTGAAGTTAGCCTGTTCAATACCTTATAAACAAAATAAACAAGAAAAATCTTAAAATCAGTTCTCAAATGAACAGGAAGACAATGCAGGGTAGCAAATATAGACATGATATATTCCCATTTATTTCCCATTTCCTATCGGTTCATCTGGATAAATTGCCAAGTCCATTAATAACAATAGCTACGCATTATTGTTTTTAAATGCAAAATAGCTGACCAGTCAAGCCCATGATGTATTTAAACCATTGTTTCTCTGTGGTTCATTTTTTCTTTTTGGTAGTTTGTTTCCCCATTTGTTGAAGATATTGGGCTGTCCTCATTAGTCTCAGTGTGTTGCCTGGGATGTTTTGCTCTATCCACAAATTACCATTTAGATTTGTTAAAACGCCAGCCTGCTTAGTGTGTACTAACTTACTGTTACTGCTTACTGTATGTATACTGAGAGTATTCTATATAAATTTGTACCACTACAACCTTATAATGGAACCTTATAACTCTAGATCTGGTTGGTATTATAATTCACAGTGACCCACTGAATAGTGGGAGAAAGCTTGTCTTTAAGTCCCAGTTACACTGTCCACTTAAAATGCACATACCTTAAAATACAATGGTCAAAATAACATCATGTTTTGGGAAGTTTTTCCATACACATCTAGGCAAACACAATTACAGCCATGTTGAATTCCAAAACATTGAGTAAGCTGTATGTCTACTCTATGGCTGATGGTTTATGTTTCTACATATGCAGCACTTCCACTTCTCTTCACTTCCTAACAAGTGTAAGAGAAATTTCTTACAAGCTGACTGCTCCATTTCCATATTTTCACTTTGTGCAGGTGATGCCTTGGACTACGTGTTTAAAAATATTTACAGCGAAACATCCGGGGCCAGGACGGGATTCCCCAGAGTTGCAGTACTTATCACGGGTGCAAAATCGCAGGACCCTGTCGAGGTTCATGCTCAAAAACTGAGGAACAAAGGGGTTGAGATCTTCACGCTAGGTATGTTGTTGTCTCTGTAACCGCAACCTTTTGTTTTGATAGTATAATGTATCAGAGCTGGTCAGAGTCAGCGTTTTCCACCATCCCTACTTCTTTTACACTTAACATCTCCTGAAGGAAAGTTGTTGAAAAAAAAACCACATAGGAGTCAAAGACCAATCAGATGACTTTTGCAGATGCTGGCTTTAGAGCAATCATGGTTTTCTACCCTTGAAGGAAAATAAGCTCCCTTGAAATGTTTTCCACTGACCTGACCTCCGGTGCCTTATTTCGAAAGGAACTCCAGCTGGATTGCTTTAAAAGTGGGACGTGATAAGCTGCTACTGCTTTCATATGTTTATAGAGAATAATGTACTGAGACACTCTGTAAGAACAGGCAGACTCCAGATTGGTTTCACATGCAGCTGTGAACTTTTTGTATTTGTTGGTGTTAAATTCTCAGTACAGCTATATGCCCATAACAACCATATTACGCTCTGTTCAGTACATAAATATATTTACATACGAAATATTTATATAAAAAAACTGCATGCTAAAAATATGTAAAGGCATCAGAGATACCGCTGAAAAAACGAAGTGGAACTTACACAGCATCAAAAACCTGAACTATTATACATAACACTCCATATAGGAAATTACACAACACTGTAGTTCTTCAGTTCTTCAGTACATTCATCAACACTGTACTTGAAGTACAGTGTTGCAGTGATAAATATACATACGGCAATTAGGAGACTTTTAGAGTGTTGTATACACTTGATACAATCTAAATTATAATCCAAACAATTGAAGGTTAAGGGCTTTGCTCAAGGTCCTAACAATGGTAACTTGGTGGTGCTGTGATATGTACTCGGTCCAGAACCTTAACTACTGCAACACTCCATCATATTTCTAACTATATAGTTTGTATCTGTAAATGTTAATGTAAAATCAACATTTTAAATTTAAAATAAAAAAAAATTATGTAAACATAATGTCAATGTAAAATACTGTAAATGTAGCTCATGCAGTGATTCCTTATACGTTTATACAGTGATGGTAGCTAAGCAGCAAGTTAGGTTTCTGTTTATAAAGTTATGTACTCTGTGTAGCTTTAGCCAGCTAGCTATATACATACATATACATACCTTGTGCTTTGGTGCTATTAGCCGTTCATGTTATCATTGTGTGACAGCACCTTGTTGTAATGCTTGTATATTTAATAGCAAGCTTAGACAAGCTTTTATGATTTTTATGTAGACAGTGAATCTATCTGGAATGAGATGAGAAATGATAATCTACTGCTCTTGTTTTTAAAGATTTATACAGAATAACGTAGTAAGGCCCTCACAAGCTTCAGGCATCATTAGCCTTTGATTGTTTTCACATGCTGCTATCAGTTTTACGAGAAGCATTTGGTGTTCCCAGGTGTTGACTTTTGAGCATAAATGAGTAAACTTCTTAGCTTTGGCCAGCGATTGGAATTTCATTTTACATGTAACACATGTTTGTTTTTTTCCCAATCAGGTGTCAAAAACGCAGACGAAGATGAGCTGAAGCAAATAGCATCCACTCCCTACAACTCTCATGTGTACACAGTGTCTAACTATGATCAGATCAAGACAGTGCAGAAGAACCTCATCTTGCAAACTTGTGCAGGAGTCGAGGACCAGATGAATTTGCTAGCTAGCGGCAAGGAAGGTAAAAACAGACAGCAAACTAATAAACAAGCAAGTAAGGTCACAAACAATCCCTTGAGCCAGAGTAACACATGGCACAATAAGCATCATATGGTGTTTTGTTGTTGACCTGGTTACAGTGTGTGGCACACATATGTGGTGACTCTTAATTTTACAGAGACATCTAAGAACTTTGAAGGAACTAAACTATAGTTTCAGTTTGGACTGCACTAAATGACTGTGACATT